>JAZBGY010000342.1:5507-70910 GCA_037414755.1 Lydus trimaculatus | reverse complement strand
CTTATTTATTGAGCCATCCAGTTTGAAGCCGGACGTGGAATTCACAAGACCCAAATATTCGAAACATGATTTATTACAGGGAATGCGCCTATCTGCCGATGTCACAAAAGAGATGTTTATAAGTCCTATCCACACTATCGTGCCGGTCTCGGTTCGATCTCGAGTCGTTCTCGTGCCAGTAAAATATTCTTATATGGGAAATGCAAAAGCCTATTGTGGTCAGCTACATTTATTGGTGCCATATAGCGATATAGCCTTATCGTATTTGGCTTACTATACTCAGAAATGTTATATACAGGCTCAGACACTTCATCTAGGAACATAGAAGAAACTATAGGTAATAGGACAGCCTTAAGGGTAGGTAATCTTACAAATATTCTACGAGCTATCTCTTTTCAGTCCACACGAAGGCTATAAACCTATCTCAATTCTTGTAGTTTCTCCTATACGTTCCTAGTCCTATACGTTCCTAGATAAAATGTTTAAACCTTTATACTATATTTCCTGACACTATGAGAAAGGCGGCATCACAACCAAATCCGCTCCTGAACATACATCATTATCATCGAATTGTAGAATTGTAGAGAAATTCAATTTTATTATGTTGGTTGCTTGAATTTGAAGGTGGTTGTTTCGAAGTAAAAATTTTTTTATCAAATAGTAAAAGAAAAAAGAAATAACCATCTAATCAACAACTAATCTTTGAATTCTTCTAGAAGACCACTGACTTTTCCAGTTTCGAATGTTTTAAAACACAGTTTTTTTTCCAAGTATTTTCCTGTTATTCATTGTTATATTTATAATTTTCAACTGTTTGAAATTACTAAACGATATTTTCAAATCATAATTAATTGTTAAATTTTCAGAAATTTTAATAATGATAGAAGAGGATAGCATCGCGTTGAGAAGATTATCATATATCAAAACCAGAGATCCCAGTTTATTAGCTGGAAATCTCGTAGTTGCACCACCAGTACAAAAAAATTTAGCAAAAGATTTCTCAGAATCTATCAAAGAGTCCGAAGAGGTAATATTTTTTTTGATTTTCGATAATCTAATCATGTCTTTTTTCTTTCTTTTTTTTTCAATCTTTTACACGACTGCTTCTATTCTAGAATAATCATAATGATCATATTGAGATTTTTGTATGTCTTCGAAACAGTGATACCATCAGTAATAATTTATATGACATTTCTGATAATACGATAGTATGTAATGTACCACAAACATCTCAATGGTACCGGCAGTGCCGCAGTGGCTCAAGAAATATAAGGCGCCTTTGTAGGGAACAAAAAGGATCAAACAAAAAAAAAATGCAATTTTTTTGCACTTTTTCTTGTCTGTCACATTTAAAATAAATAAACATTGCTACAATAGTATACTGATCCCCTAAATTCGGCGCCTATTTCAAGTGGCGCCGTCTAAGTGTTCTGTGGTGGCCACCTGCGCCATACCCTCGCTACAGCACTGGGTACCGGAATCAAAAAAGCGGTTCATTAGTCCGACGGGCGTACATATAAATTCTCAAAAATATTCAATATAACAGCCGAACAAGGGGATATTTTCATATTGACAACATTTTTTCAAATTTTGGATTTTTCTTATTTTATACTTACAGGGAAAACATTTACAATTATCGGTGATGATAAACATCCAGGCCGAATACCACGTGCCTTCGAATATTCGTTTAAAACAATTAAAGTGTCAAAACAACCCTATGTAAAACCATTACCGAATGGTAGAATAGTACTTTTAAATCGAACACAAGAGACTAACATTTGTAAAAATTTAATTGCATCCAATAATTCGATAAAAACAAATTATCAGAAACAATACTTGTATGTGTCTACCTGTATCACGAAATTCTAATAAAAAAAAAATTATTGGAAGTTCGTGACCTATATACATACTTTATTAATTTCTATAAAAACAATTTTCATTTTTGTGATTTAGCTGGTATAGAACGTTTAAAAAACACAATGAATGTTGGAAAACGTTTACAGGAATCCAAAAATATTAATTTATCATTATTAGTATTAAAGGTGTGTATAATACACAAAATACAAATGATGATAAAACAAAATTACCATTTCGTGATTGCAAATTAACACAATTATTTCAAAATGCATTAAATGGTAATGAAGATATCTGCATGATTGTTACAATAAATTTAAATACAAAGATGTTTGATGAAACATTGCATGTCTTACATTTGGCTGCAATTGCAAATGAAATACAAATTAACTGACACTAATACTGTTGAACGAAATAAAAATAAATGCAAAAAATTACCACCATCCCCAACAATAACGGATAATTTACAAAAAATGAATGCAAGAGGGGATGGTGAATGTAGTAATTATAATGATGATGATGATGGTTGTGGTAGCAGTAGTAGTAAGCCTGATAGTTAGTTAGTTTTTAATTTCCATTGGAATGTCTTAAGGGTCTGATGGATATTTCCCTTATAAACGTATTCCATTGCAATATTGGATAGTGCGGGGTCAACCAGTCGCTTAACCCCTTTAAAATGGATCTGTCAACTAGATAGTATTTGTGGAGACCCTATCCGATTGCAATAAACAAATGTGGTTATTACGGTCCTGCCTCCCAATTGAATGTAGTAATGTATTGTTGGTTGCCTATACAACACTCAAACAATATCATTGATCGAGCAGATTACTCCATAAATAGATTACTCAATAGCAAAAATGCGATAAATTAAATTCGAAATCTTTTCTAAAACTTCTAAATTGGCATAATTATTTATAAAATGCTGATTTAATAAATTTTCAATATTTGCGTTTAGTAATTTTATTGTCATTCCAATTGTGGATTGGTTCACCTGATTAAATGTCAAATTTGACGTAAACTTCATTCAACAGTTAACCTTAGTACGAGTAACATTGACATAAAAATTCTTTAAATAAAATTTCTTTTTATAATAATGACGTTATTGTGAATAAAACTCTATAAAAAATTGTAATAATTATTTAAAATAATAATAATGGCAACTAAATTTGTAAGAACTTTTACAAAAAATCATCATCATTTATTTTATCATAATTTTAATACACAGAAACAAATATTGTTAATACCAAAAACAAGATTAACAAATTTTACAAAAATTTATAACAAAATCATTATTAATAATAATAAGATTATTGTAAATAATAAATGTGAATTTAGTATAGATATGGTATTAAATGGTAGTGGTGGACGTGCTGAAACAACAAGTACAACAACTGGTTTATCAAAATTGCAAGCACAAGAATTAGTATTACGTTTAAATGGTGAAGAACGTAATATTTTAATTTCGGCATTACAAGAATATCAATCGAAATTGGTTAAAGATGAATATGAAGGTCAGTTTTATTGATGACAACAACAACAACAACTTTATTTCAAATCATTTCCATTAAATAAATGTGTATGCATTTTTATTTATCATTATTTTATTTTTTCGTTTATTTTCAGTTATAAAACACAATAAAATTTCATTATAAATCATCAAATAAGCCACGCACTTCTTCCACTAGGAATTAGGGGAAAAATCGATTATTTGATTTGTTAATCCTTCCAGCAAGAGGACAAGTTTTGCTGCCATCAAGTGCAAATTTTAGCACTTTGTATGTGTGGGTAGTTTTGATCGATTTTAAAACTCTTTAGAACTCGAATTGCTCCCCACAAGACAGATAATTTATTCATAGAGTTCCCACAGATTTCTTTTTGTTCTTGAAATATTGGAATAGTGTTATTTGATTTAAAATAAAAGACGACTATAAAGTTTAGAATTGGAACACGATTGTAGACTGATTTGAATTACAAATTTCTCCTATATTTCCTTATAAGACTATTTTTATCGATTCTTCTTATCAAATACGTGCAAATTAAATTGTTGTTTGTTTTTGTCGATAAATCCACTTATAATAAGAGTGTCGTGGGCTTGTGACAAAGATTGAATGAAATCCATTTGCAGGTCATTGCGTCAGATGTATTTCGGGTCGATATCCTCCAGGATATTATCACACCATAAATATATATCGACGATAATAATTTTTGTACGAATATTTTTTTAAAGGTCAACTAGCTGCATACAGATGGAGAAGTAAATTTGGTCGTCCTAGTAAATTACCATCATTGGGTGATGTAGATCCTACAGGTTCTTTTTGTCCAGTACCTGAGGATTGGTTGAAAAAGAAGTGCGGTACGACATGTTTACAAATTCAAAACAAAAACAAACTAATCATTAAACAGCTTCAAAGCATGACGGTTATTGTTGTCTAATAAAGATGATGGGATTTAGAGACAAATTGGTTTTTATATGCAACAAGTGTCGGTTGTTTTATAGCTTAAATTTCAGCTTTTATTATGTAAAGGGTGAATTGGTTTATAACGTAATTGAATTTAAATAAATAAACTAACATTATTTAATACAGTTTTTTTATATTTAGTTTTGCATGAGTATTGGATTTGCATGTTTATTGGTTGAGGATTTTTTTTTTTTTATTTACTTTAAATTCATGTTAATTTAATTGATTTTGTTTTCTAAATTTTAGCCGAATCGGTGCCACGACCCACAACACGCAATTTAATCGACAGTAAGTAAATATTTTGAATTCCCAAATGATAACAGAAACGTTCAAATTAATTTTTGATTACAGTTGCAATAGCAAATTCGATTCCATTCATAGGTTTCGGTTTCCTCGATAATTTTTTTATGTTAATATTCGTAAGTATTTCGTTTTTTCTTCTATAAACAAACAAAAAAACAACAACAAAATCATTGATTATAGGGTGATTATATCGATTTATATCTTGGTTCATATTTTTGTATGACAACAATGGCAGCAGCAGCATTAGGTAATACATTTTCAGATGTATTAGGTATTGGTACAGCATTTTATGTAGAACGTTTAGCAAATCGTATTGGTTTTAAACCACCAAAATTATCACCAATACAAATGGATATGACATGTTCAAGGAATGCAGCAAATTTCGGACGTGTTTTAGGTGTAACCATCGGTTGTATATTAGGAATGTTTCCATTATTATTTAGAAAAACAAAAGATGATACTGATAATAATAGTAGTAGTGATGATAAGTGATAAATTTTTGCTATAAATTCTAGTATATGTTGCTTCTCTACTTCTTTGCCTTGATTTATAGCGAACTATCATGTGTTCACTTAATAAAATCAAATTTAATTGTTGTTGATGCAATATTTATTTATTATATTTAGTGAGAATTTGTTGATTATATTGCAATATTCTTGTTATTTGTTTCTTTTGAAATCAACTCTATTAAATATACACCAAATATTTATATAACGTTTTTTGTTTTATCTATGTGAAAATCGAAATGTAAATAAAAAAAGTTTCATATTTCCGGAACCAATTCTATTTAGAATTTAATGAATCCTGCCAGTTTCGATCGTATGTACAATCTTACATGTAGAGAGTATTAAAAAAATGTAGATTGTTTATATGTTTACATTAAAATGAATGTATTTTTCTATCTAAATCTGTGTAGAGATGTATTGTTTTTATTTTCAACAATTAATTTATTTAAAACTTTATTATGTATATACATATATAGGTAGATGATAACGTGTCCTAAAATCGAGCTTGTTTTTCTGTGGCATCAGTAGAATGAAAGATGAGTACAATATAATAATGATAATAGGTGGATATATACATGAATAAAAAACTGATCTACTTTATTTAATTTTGTTGCTATATCTTATTTATTGTTGTTTTGTTCTATTTATGATAAATTTGTTATAGTTTTTTTTTTATCTTTATTTCCAACTGGATTCTGTTTAATGATAGTTTTGTATATAGTTGTTGATCGCTGTCTACAGGAAATTGCTTGTCTTCCTTAAATTGAAATTTATCGCCCCCTAGAAGCTTTAATTATAGAATTATTTAAGCGTTCTTTTATATTTCATGAAGTCTTATACATCAATTAGTATTAATTTTATAAGAATAAAATGTATTGAACGAGCACAACTGTCCTGTTCCATTAGATCACACCACAAGCCGGAACAAGACAGTCGCAGTTTAAAATAAATAATATTGTTGAGTATTTGTTTATATTTTTATTAATACAAAACTAACGAATGGGACACCATGTACTGATTGGTGGCTCAAATATGGTCACTTAACCAATATCTCAATAAGTGTACACATACGTACATTTGTAGAGAAAAACGGAACCGTCCTTAGTCCATTAGCCAACGTGTTTTCATCGTGATTGAAAATAACTCTTATAATTCCACATGATAACAAAACAAGGTAAGTCATTTTTATGTAATTTAATTGAAGTTTTTTTGCAGCTATCCAAGACATGGAATACTTGCATTAATGTTCTGATTGTACAGGAATAGGGCAGAACGATTTATTTATTGTTGGCCCCTTCATATTCAACCAGATTATGAACAAAATAATTGAAAATCTATCTAAAACAGTAGGCTACAACATGAAAAACACTTATTTCGATATTATCTGATAATAATCTACTGACGATGGGGTACACATTGTTGGCTAAGAAAGCAACCTACACAGACTCCTTCACTGTTTTAACCAAACAACAAAGCAATTAAATATGACCCGTAATAGAAGCAAAACCAAATGTCTAGCTGGTGCTGATAACATCCAAAGAGCCGATAAGCTATAATTTAGAGATCGACCAGAAGATTGTCGAGCAAGTAAATCATTTTAAATATGTGCAAACTGAAACAACAAACTTTGAAGATCGACAAAATGAAGTTAGAGAACAAACAACGGTGAAAACATCCCGAATTTCAAGATACAGTAAACGATGCGAACAGTTGAAATGTTAATAATAAGAAGCATTCACGGGAAAACATTACACGACAGGCATAAAAATGAGATCTTCGACTCTTTGATATAACATAGTAAAATACAAGACATAGGAAGATGGGTGAGCCAATGAAGAACATATTGGCATAGACATATACAGGTTGCGTCAGCCAAGTGAGTACATATGAAAAACCATGATCACCACCTTCATTATATCGTTTCCAAAAATTAGTACGAGATATAGAAAAACTAGACATCCAGATGTGTAAGAATGGGGGCTGTAGACCCCTCCCATCAATAGCTGAATTCCAATACACCATCCCCATCTTTGTCAGGAGCATGGGAAACATTGTGAAATTTCAGTGGCACATGACCAAGCCAAATGTATCAGACGAAGATCAAAATAAATTCTGTGAAAGAGAGATTAAAGAAACTGAATGGTGGTTCGAATCCCGTCCGACACGACGAATGCTTTCTTCTTTTTTTTTATCAATTTGTTATGATTTTCAATTGTTATCATTAGGCGGAATTTTCTTTTTTAATAAATCAAATAAAATTGATAATTAAATTAAGAAATGAAAAGTTTTTCAAGAATTTATTTCGATCTTCGTCCGATACATTTGGCATGTTCGTGTGCCACTAAGGTTTCAAAATATTCCCCATGCTCCTGATAGCAAATATTTATCATCCGCTAGGTTGAATTTTCATCTAGCACATGGGGATGGTGTTTACAGCCCCAATTCTTACACATCTGGTTAAGTTTTTCTTTATCTCATTGTTACTTATGTAGAAAATATGATTATGGACGGTGGCCACGCTTTTTCCTGTGTACTCATTTGGCTGACGCAACCTGTATACAGAATGGACGTCGGAAGACCACTACATCCGAATAGAGATGAAACAGGCAGTTTCTTCCTATATGGCCGTTTACATTAGAAAGAAACAAAAAGAAGCACAAGATTGCTGGAAAGAGCAAATGCTAAAATGAAATATCCACGAGTTTCAGCGTCTCTGATGTTTCAGGTATCCGAGAAGGTTTGAAATCGTATATTTTTTGATATTCAAAAAAACCCTTTTTGCCTCGTTCCTCCACAAGACTCAAGAAACAAATTCGTTACGAACCTCAAATACCATTGGGCACTACTTCTCCTCTATCCTATACTCTTTGATGTCGTGTTTTATTTATTTACTTAATAACGGTCATCATGAGTCAGTTGATAATACCTTTACTTATATCTGTCCTCTATAAACTCTATAAACCGCAGGTGTTTCCCCGATTAAGTAGCAAACATAGATTCCTATATTGCCGATAATTGGCACTAAATTTGAAATAATTAATAGCATCCGATATAAATCAATTATTATTTATTTAAAAATAAAATGTGACACAAAAAACTACTGAATATTCCAAATACATGCCAGGTCCATCCACTTAATAAAAATTGTATAATTACGGTAAGAAATAATGCTGAAATTGTTCAATTATTAATATAACTTGAATCCGTATTGAAATTGTTTACGAAATTACCTCAGGATCATCCATATAGATACATTTAGCAACTTCAAAACCTGCTGCACACTTATCTGCCGTTGTCTTTACAGCATCTTTACAATTTGTTATACTTTTTATTGCTGTTGCTTGTATACTTAATGGTGCTTGAGCTTTCAATGTAGTTAATGCCAAATCGAAAGCAAACTCATTCTCTTTCGTAATCTATTAATGTTTCTTTAATTAATTTAATCAAACAAATTAATTAATAAAATACAATTACCAGTTTGTACATGTTAAGAACACACCAATTATAACACATTATAGGTTTGTCGGCACTCCAATCACCCTTATGCATAGCTTCAATTCGTTCTAAAAGAAACAACAATTAGAATCGAGTAGAATAAATGCTAATCGAATAATTACCATCGGTTACTTTGAATTTTGGTTGGCAAACATTTCGAATAAGTTTCTTTGCAGCTTGCATCTGTTTCTCGGTCATCTGTAATGTACATTTTATAGAAAACAAGACAGTAATTGAAAATAGCGAAACGTACAAGACCCTCACTAATGTAGATTGATGCTAAGATCAAAGCTACAAGTAGAAATGTCTTCATTTTGTGACAAACTATACAATACATTGAACATATACAAAATCGATATTTATAGAAAATCTTCCAGTATTTGTGACTAAAATAATTATAAACAATCTCCGCTAATTACACTAATCAATGATGATAGCTTTATTTATTTATTAGGGAAAAAAATGAAGGTTATTTAAAATTAATATTCATGTTTCTATTAATTATAGTTTGAAAAATTGTTATTTAAAAAATCTATAAAGGAAATTTTCTATATCATTCATAATATTGGCGTGATCAATAATAATGATATTGACATTGGGTGTATACCAAGGAAGTGTAACAGAATATAATCAACAATTTAATTTATTTAAATATTACTAATTTATTATTAAAACCAATTGCTAGCGTTCATTTGTGCATATTTCACCATATTAATTTTAATAGAAGTGGAAATTTCACTAGCCGTCCGATTCTGTCCATAATAATCAACAAATTCCCCATCCGGATTCACTAAATACATGATAATCGTATGGTCCACCTATAAAATGATGATTTACAAATACAATAAAACTATCAATAAATTGAATTTATTTACAATATAGTCGCTATCTTTATCTTTAGGACCAGCACTAAAATAGACACGATACGCTTTACATGCTTTACCAACTTGTTCTTCATTGCCTGTTAAACCTAATAATTTCGGACTAAATTCAGCACAATATTTGCCAACAATTTCCGGTGTATCACGATTCGGATCAACCGATATAAAGATTGGTTGTATATTTGGTACATTATCAGATTTATCTAAATCATCAACTACAGCTGCCATTTTTTCTAATTCATCTGGACATATATCAGGACAATGTGTAAAACCGAAATAGATCAATAACCATTGACCTAAGAAATCGTCACTTTTACGCAATTTATTATTAGTGTCGATCAATTCGAATTTGCCACCGATTTGGGCTTTGCCCAACATTCGTTGACGTTCCTTCATCAATGCTGCTTCCTTCTCTTTTTTCACATAAAACATAAATGCAAGTAAACCACCACCTAGAGCTGCGGTAATTGCTAGATTTCGCCATGTTACCGGACCAATACCTTTAGCGAATACCTTACGTTTCGGTAATGATTTGTTACTGTAGTTTCTAACCAATGGACATAACCTCTTATCGAAAACCTGAAATTCATTGATTTTACTATCGGTAAAACAAGATTAAACTGTACAAATACAAGTCTTGTTGTTTTTAAACCGGAATCAAACGTTTGTTTTTGGGAAATTCGAAGAAATGTTGATAAAATTGTCGACATGATTTTTAGGTTATCTATCTTACATCAATGTAACTGTAACCACATCTTTCTCTTCTTATCATTGATCTTTCATTCTTAAAAATTGGTATCGCGTCAAAGATAAACAGTAGAATATCCAGGAAATTACAATAATTGATAATCATCGATGATTTGCTATAATTTGTTGAATTTAAAAATTTTGGAATTTGTGGTGTAATTTTAGCCACAATAAAGGCGCGATTTTTGAATAAATATAAATGTAAATTTGTAGAAAAAACAATTTATTCCCAATATTAAGAAAACTTAAACAAATAATTGACTCGAAAATTTTATGAAAAATCAACACAATCTTAAATCACACACATTTTGTTATCTTATTAAACTATAAATATTATTATAAATTAATCCCGCACTCTCATATTCCAAATACTTGTCCTTTTATTACCAACAGTTGGACGTGCTATTGAACTAAATTTAAATTTATTTATATTAATATTAGCACCTAATCCATCAGTAATTACTTTATGTTCATCTTCATTTATATAATTACCATGTATATCTAAATATGATAGATTTTTCATTTTTTTTAAATATAAAAGAGATCGATATGGTATTGCATAACAACGTGATAATGATAAGAAATTTAATCCATCTAATACAGTGATTTGATGGATTGATTCACCAGTTATTGATGTACAATCAGATAAATCCAATTCAGTCAATAATGGAGAGGAGGTCGTCAAAACAGCCACATCTACAATAAATTTATTCAAACGATCTTTAAACGATTCTAGAAACAACTTACGATTATCTGTCAGTAATTTCCTACAACCAGATAAATTCAAACGACTCAAATTGGACGGTAGATTTTCACAAAAATACGAAATACAATCGATTGTAAGATAAGTCCACGATACATTCAATTCTCTTAAACTAAAAGAAAAATTGTTAATTTATTGATGGATATTTGAATTAAAAGTGTACTAACTCTCTACAATTGCTTAGAAGTGATTTAAGACCTTCTAATTCAATTCCAGTACACATTGCTAAATTTAATACTTCAAGATCACAGTTTGCTGATAATGCAATTAATACATCATTATTAATAGGAACACTTTCTAAACTAAGCTTTTTCAGTCGTTTACATTTTTTAAAAATCATCGTCAGACTTTCTGTTGATATTGATGCCATCGTTAAATCTAAATACATCAGTCGACACCAATGATTCGGTAATGATAGTTTTACATTTGATAGAATTGCTGGAGATACAATCTGGTAAAATAATAATAATTAGATTGTTTTTAATGGGAATAATAGAAGAATACTTGGGCCCTTGCCGCTCTTAAAATGATAACTTGTCGACTTAGTATAACACCCAATAAACCAGCATCTAGTACTTTATCAGAAACATCCATTCTTGTCCATAGACTTTCATCTTCAGCTAATTGATAAAATCTTCTACAAACTAATGCAACGTTACATAGTTGGGCTTTGGTTAATTTTTGGAAAATGTGTAAAATTACTTCATCTGATAATAAATCGAAATAATCTAAAAAATAATTTGAAAATAGACAATTTCACAATTATATTCGAGTTTAAATCTTACTTATATTATCAGTCAATATAGAATCGTTTGTACTTCGATTAAGTACAGCTTCTAACTCCTTAAGTGATAGCTTTTGTAATGTATTTTCAGGTAAAGATGCCTCTAATATCACTGTCTAATTATGGAAAAAATTCATTAAATTAATTGAATTAGTTGAGAAATGATTAAAACGTACTTGTTCACTTGCTGTAACTTTCTTCTCAGATGAATTATTGTGTAATTTATGTTTATTTTTATTAATTAAATCAATATCTAAATCATTCTCTGAATCACTATCTAAACGACTAACACCAGAATCATAGACTGAATGTAAAATTAATTTATTTCTCGTTAATGACCAACCAATATAGGGTGGTTCTTCTTCCACCACATCATATCGGGCACGTTTTCTATAAAATTATTTGTAATGAAAATTATGTGGAATTTTTTATCAAATTTTTATAATTACCGTGCTGGTGATTGACTAATATCAATATCTAATGGTTGTAGAACATTTTGAGTAGACATTTCATTGATAATTTTTAGAATTTTTTCTTATAAAAAAGTAATGAACACATTCCCTCCAAAAAACTATATGCAAAAATTTCAGACTTGTGTATATTTGACATCAGCTGACATTTCAACTGTGGCGGGAGTGCGTGATAAGAATCTACATTACCGACTGAGATGCCGCAATAACTGATTAACATCTAATTATAGCTCTTGCCAAAATATTTTTCGAAAAATTGCACCTTTCAAATCCACAAATTGGAAATTATTGTGTTAAATTGACAAGTACCGGGAATAATACCTATTTTTGTTGTATTTTTAGATTTTAAAATGGTTTATTTATGTCAAACAAATTACTTTTTATAGTAACATTTGTTTTTATAATTTCTTGTAGTTGTCTAACATGGATCAGATTGTCTATCCTGATAATCATATATGCCAGATTCATAAATTTTCAGTAAATTTACTGATTTGCTTCGTGGATATAATCTTTATTTTCTTGGACTTTTCTGTTGTTATTTTTAATGTTTTGGTAATTCAATTTCTCTGTTTTTGTTGTTTTGAGAAGATGTTTTGTGTTTTAGAGTAGTCAAAGTCCAATTTTTGCTATACGCGTAATAGTAGCTCATATATTTATCTGCAATACGAAGATTCCCAACCGATTATGGATGTTATGATCATCGGACGGAATTAGACTAGAGAATAGAAAAGGCTCAAGTCTGAGTCGCAGTGAATTATTTCGAATCAAGCTGGACACGACTTTATGTTAATATTTTTGTTGAAACCTACATTAATTTACTCCATACTACGGTTTCTCGAAATATATGTGGCAACACGGCTGAAACATAACCTAACATTTAAACGTCATTATAAATCATAAATAGTACAGATTTTGGAAAACAATTTTCAATTTCGTTTTGTGCAAAAAAAGAAAAATCTAATTATTTCCAACAATAAAAAGTAAAATTGTTATTTTCTCCGTGTTATCTTGACTGGTTTGGGATTGTTTAATTGGATATAAAATGACGTTACAAGTGGAATTTCAAGCTGTTGTTTTGGCAGCTGGTCGTGGTTCACGTATGCCAGAAATAACAACAGGCAAACCAAAACCTCTATTACCAGTTGGTACAAAACCATTAATATGGTATCCATTATATAAATTACAACAAACTGGTTTTAATGATGTTATCGTAGTTGTATTAGAAAATCAACGTAGTGACATACAATCTGTATTAGATAAATTACATTTAGATATAAAAATTGATTATTTTCAAATAAATAATAATGAAGATTTAGGTACTGCAGATACATTACGTTTATTACACGATAAATTAAAATCAGATGTTATTGTTTTATCATGTGATCTAATAACTGATGTTAGTTTAGCGAATGTTTTAAACATATTTCGTATGCATGATGCATCAGTTGCTTCATTATTATTTCATCAACAACAACAACAACAATCAAGTGGTGAGAATCTTGTATTACCTGGACCGAAATCGAAACATAAGCCAGAACGTGATTTGATTGGTATTGATGTACAAACGAATCGTATGGTATTTTTAGCATCAGCTAGTGATTTTGAAAATGATCTAACATTACCTAAATCATTATTAAATAAACATACACATATTAAAATTTATAGTAATTTAATTGATTCACATTTATATATTTTAAAAAATTGGATTATTAAATATTTGTATAGTCAACCGAATTTTTCAACAATTAAAGGTGAATTTCTACCGCATATTATCAAAAAACAATTATCAAAATCGAAGAATGATAATGAAGAGATTCTTAAATTTGCAAAAGAAGATGATTTTACTTTATTGATTCGTGAAACATCAGCATATAATGATCATATTGGCGATTTAAAATCAACTTATCATGGTGATAGTATACGTTGTTATGCTTATATTGCTGAACCTGAAACATTTGGTATTCGTATCAATACATTACCAAATTATTGGAATATCAATCATCAAGTTAATATTGATTATATTGTTTTTTGTTTTATTTTTATAAATAATCGAATTTCATTTTTATAGATACGTGATAGATGGGATAAGATAGTAGATGGTAGTTTAGAACAGAATTTAAAACATGAAAAAGCTGATATTAAATCAACACAAGTTGATGATAAATGTATTATATGGGATGGTGTAAAATTACAAGAGAAAACATCATTTAAAAATTCAATAATTGGTGCTAATACGGAAATCTCTAGTTTCAGTCGTGTATTTAATTCAATTGTTATGAATCATGTTACAATCAAAGAGAAGTATGTTGTTGTTAATTTAGTGTCGTAGATTGGAAAGCAATTGATAGTCTAATCGGTCAATTAAGATTTTCATTATAAATTCAGTACAAACTAGACTACATAGGCAACCAATTATACACCAAATGTTCTCAAATCCGATAATGTTGCGTTACAAGCTGAACTAATCATGATTTTTTTTTTTGAAATTAACAAAAGAGGCTTTGAGATAGTCATGTAACGACTTGATAGTTTTAAGCTTGAAATATGAACAAAAAAATGTATACAAGGGCAATTTGAAAAGATCGCATCCCAACATAACAGTAATAATTCAAATATTTCTGTTGAAAACGGTACCTTTGTGAAACCTTGTTATGAAATGGCCACGATACTGCCTGACAAGATTGACAATCAATATTGTGTGTCTCTGACGAACGCGCGTATCACCTCCTAACACAAGAGTCGGATATGAAAAAGCTGTCTGCCAGACCGTTGTCGCGTTCACTGGCAATTGATTAAAAATGTTTTCTAATCAATTTATTAGGTGGGCACACACGAGCGGACTTTTTAAAGGATCTGGTCCCATGAATCAGATCCTACCATCCGGTAAGGACTTGATCCGCCGGACCCGATCCTTTACGGTGCCCACTAACGGAGAACTGATAAATCTGGTGGATCAACGGATCAAGTCCGGTTGCGGAACGGATCTCTCCGTGTGTGGTGCAGAAATCCGTCGTTTTTTGAAGGATTTGGTCCGTGGGATCAGATCCGTCGATCCTTTAAACGTGTTTAAAAGATCTACGGATTTCTATAGTGGTTTGTTTAGAACGCATCACCATGGCCACGCCATACATGCAGGCTTGCAAGGAATCAGATTTGCCCGTAGTTTTGTAACAGTGAAGCGGACCTGTCGGTCAAGTTCATCGAATCGTTTCTACGGGCCCGATCCTACAGTCAGCTTCAACACACACGGTCGGATATTTTAGAGAATTTGGTCCGGAGCGGGCCAGATCTTTTTAAAAGTCCGCTCGTGTGTGCCCACCTATTAAAGGACGTACTACTGACTTTACGCGACAAGATATGGTCACAGATGGGACGTGGAGTCATCATTCTACTCCAAAGTCCAAACAACGGAGACAGCCCAAAAAAAAACAACAAAATTAGTTCTAGCCGCTGAAAGTCATGCACTTTTTTGGGATGCTTGCGGAACCTGCTAATTGACTACCTTCCTAAGGTATAAACAATAATAGGTGCATAGACGCTAACTCTTTGGGTAAACTGGTAATGTCTGTCTCACACGCGGGGTATGTCTATGGCAAACTTGCCGAATTGAAGTGCAACTTGCTGTTTTCCAGACTTTGCACTTTCCAATTATCATCTATTCCCAAAACTTAAAAAATTCTAGGCAAAACATGACATCTCTTTATAATTATAACGACGTCGAGGGGGATATTCCGAGTCCCAGAACACCTCGGGCACTGATAGTTTGTAGCGGTTGTACCTCCATTTTGTCGGGCGTGCTTGTTGATGGGCAATTTTCGTCAGGGACTGATAGTAAAAGTAAATCTCCAAGAAACGGACCTTCAGTGTGGCAAAAACACATTAAAGTTTAGAGGATCACCTTATAAATTATATAAATACACATTTAGGTTGCGAATTTTTCAAATTGTGCTCTATACATATCTATGCGTTTTTTTTTTTATTATTCTCTGATACTAAAATACAGTTCTCTTTTGCAGGGTAGCTTTGGAGAATTGTATAGTTTGCGATGGTGCTACTATAGAATCAGGATGTCAAATTAAAAATTGTCTAATTGGCAGTAATCATACAGTACCACAAAATTCCGAACATAATCATGAAGTTTTAACAGATACAGATCGATTAATGGAATTTTAAATGAATTTGAAAAAAAAATGCTGCAATTTATTTCAATTTTGTATATATACAAAAATACTATACAACTTCATAAATTTAAAATAAAAGTTATGCAAATATTTACAAAAACGATTGAGATGATAAAAACAACATTAATTACAAATCCACATTCTCTTTTCATTTAAAAATTTGTAAACAAATTTTAAAAGAGAGCAGCAGTAGCTGTTTGTTAAATACTAAAACTATCCTAAAAAGTTGCTAAATTTGGCTAGTGATTTCCCAGAATTAACTTTTCGTTTTATTTTTTTTATGTATAAAACAATACAAACTTGTATTGAATATAAAAGCGTTTTTTTTTTTTTTTTGATTCAATGCTATAATAATTTAAAATAAGTACCAAAATGTGCAAAAATTCTTCAACAATACACGAAAAGCTAAAGCTTTAAAATTTGTTTAAATTTTAAAAAATTTAGTGATAGAATTCATACGAATTTCAGGCACTAATGGTTTAAAAAACAACAATAATAATAAAAAATATGAAGCATTTCTATATATAATACGAGACGATAATCAATGGTCCCAGTTGCTGAAATAATTATTTCCTCTCAAATAACAATAATTAAAAAAGAAGAAACATTTCGCCCCTGAGATTAATTAATTTTGATAAACAAACAATTATTTGTGTTTTGGTAACAATTAACATTAATTATAATTATATCTAATAAATAATTACCTATACAATTAAACAATCATAAAATATACAAAAAAAAAAAAATGAAAACCCTTTTGTACCCAAAACAACAAAATTAAGGTCTTTTTTCTTTTGTTTTTGTTTAAACAAAATAATAGTTAATTAATCTTCTTTGTGCCATTTTCAATAGTAGTTTGTGTGATAACAAAACCATTTGTGCTACCATTTGAATAACAAGCTTTACATGAATCAGTATATTCACTTTTAATATAAGTATTGTTAAGTGTACCATTACTGTACGATTTTTTAACAGTGCCATTTTGATGTTTCTCATCTTCAAGTACAGGCTGTTGAACAAATTTATTAAAAAAAAAAACTGGATAATTATATCAAATTTATAATAATTTACCATGCAAGCTCCTGTATTGTTGTTTCTTTTCGTATGTGTGTATTTAGTTTTATAAAAATCGGAAAATAAGAATAAGAATAGAACACCATGTAGACCAATCCAAATCATGAAACTCTTGGGGTAATTACATTCAGTGAATAATAATTGGAATTGATGAGCAAAAATTAGTACGAATTGTACCTAAAAACAAATATTACTTGAGATTGTTGTGGCGCCTATAGCCCAAAAGCCGATTCCAGTCAACACCCATAGAGTTGGGAAATGTGGTTGTTTCGTACGAGACTTACCATTTGAAAGGTGGTTAAATATTTTTTCCACCAAATATATTTTTGATAACGAGGTCCCATTGCTGCTACCATATAATAGAAATACATAACAATATGAACGAATGTATTGAGCAATGCGAAAAATGTACTATGACCACCTGGTGCAAACTTCATTCCCATCCATACAGAGAATGGCATACATCCATGATGGATAACATGTAATGCTGATACATGACTATTTTTCTTACGTAAAATGAAAAATAGTGTATCGAAAAATTCGGTAAATTTGGAAAAATAATACCACCAACATGTTCGTGCCATCTACAATAATTAACAAAATTAACAATTAAAATGTAGATAGAAATAAATTTATTAGCAATTATACCCTTAAAGCCATTGGACTGTAAGAATAATCAACAGGTTGACACCGGAAACTGTAACTACCCCACCATCCACTCATTAAGTACTAAAATTTAATTAATTAAAAAATTTAATTAAATAAACAGAAAAAACAAAAAAAATAAATACCTCATAAAATATCCATGCACTAAATATTGTTTGTAAAAAATTATAAATAATTAAAACATTTCTTAAATTGAATGGTTTCCGATTTTCCATTAATTTTGGCCCCAATACAGTTGAAAAATATGCATAAAATACACATATTAATAATGTAGGAAATGGACTAGACATCATCGTCCAATCACTAACACGTGGATCTGGAAATTTTCAAAAAAAAAAAAACAATTATGAAGTTATGCAAATATTATCGTCATAATTATAAATAAACAAAAAAAAAGTTATATATAGTAACGTCTTTGAAAATTCCTTTTTCTTTTTGATTGTATGATAATTTAATGAATGAATGAATTTAAACTAGATCATGGTTCAAATATATACAAAACACCTACAAATTGTTATTGTTGTTAATATTTGACAAGGTCGCCCTCATATCTAATTTTATTAAAAAAAAAATTATAATAAAGGCTTTTTGTTTGTTCCATTAAATCGGAAAAAATAAAGCAAAATTTTTAAACGTAAAACGGAAAAAAACAATGATTAGGTCGAAATATACAGTGAAACCTCTCTAGAGTGATAATTATCGAATTTCCAAATATCTTACATAATTAAAGTACACACACACATCTGTCTTAAATTTGCATTCCAAGAACATAAATAATCTTTTTCTCTTCAAATTATTTATAGAATTCTATTTTTTATTAACCAAACATTTGCGCCCGTTACAATAATTTATTATTAAACTATTCCACTTTTTTAATAGACGATCAGTCAAAGTGGTTAATTTTCTCAGATTTAAATTGGAGAAACTGGAAGAAATTTGATAACACGGGGTATAAAGAAAGGCTAAAATTTAACCCCATACTTGTCCTATAAGTATGCAGGGTGACCCACACAAGGGTGCTAAATTGTCTGTCATCATATTGATTATTTACAGAAATGCTTATAATTATAGCAACACTGTTTTCCTAGGAATCCGATGGCACTAAAATATATTTTACACAAAGGCGCTTGGTACTCTAGCCGCAATCCTGTAAGTATGTTTTAAATCCAATGCATTGTAATCTCATCTTTGTCATACTTATTGGAATCAGAAAGTTTCTAGATCACCTACGATCAAAATAGCAAATGTGTATTGAGGAACCATTATGAAAGAGTGTATGGTCTAGCACTGACAATGAGAGTAGATATTTTTCATAATTAATTCTTATCACTTAATCTCATTTCTTCTAATTTTTTAAAATGCTTCTACATAGTTCATTTATCCAAATCTGTTTACACAAACGTATAAACATCTGGTTTATAAACAACTTTTTTTTTTTTGAAAAAAAAAGGTAATTTTCAGACAACTTACGTAGCAAATTTACAATTTGCGTCATCATGCGTTAATTTTGAATAAATAAAAATTTCCATATAGCAAGTGACAAACTTAAATTTATTATGTAAAAGGCAAAAACCCCATTTGAAAACAATAACCTCTATACACGTATTTATTGGGTTTTGAACGTAATGCCTGATTAAGCGAAGAGTTCAGTGCTTCAGGACTCGGTAGTCCAAACTCAAAAATCCGGAAGATTGCTATAAGATGAGATTATAGAAAAAATATTCAATTTTTTTTCAATATTCTACAAAAAGGGCACCAGGAGCCCAAGTTTAGTTAGTAGATGAGCTTCAAAATCCATAATTTTATTAAAGAAAGTCCACTTTATGCGGAACTATACAAATATCAAATCCAATATGAAGTCAAGTCGGCCACATTGAACTAGATGATAGGTTTTTAGTGATTTTCCATCAAATCGACAAAACAATCCGAAATTTTCAAACAATAAAAAAATCAAATTGTTTTTTAATGTGTGATTTAATGTTTCGACGAAAATATATATACAGTAAAACATCTCTAAAGTGATAATTATTAAATTCCTAAATGTCTTACATAAAATTAAAATACACCTACCGAGTAAACTCACACGCAAATCAACATTCCAAGAATATTAATAATTTATTATTATTTTTGATTAAACAACAAAAAATTTGCGTCCGTTTATAATTTTATAACAATGGAGAGAGGTGGGTTCTTCCAATAATAATTTAAAAGATTCGATTTTAATCAAAAATTTATTCAACAATTGAAAATTAACGATGTGAAAATTCATCTTTAGTTGGTTCATTAACAACTCTCCTTGACAAAAAATAAAATAAAATATATTCGAACATTTATAAATACAATAAATAATATTTTTGGAAATTTTCAGTCAATTAAGAAACAATTTTACAAATTACGTCAGCATACAACGTTATTATTGAATTAATTACACCAAAAATAGTAGAAAAGAAGCGGGATAATCATATCTATACTGTTTTTATTCGACATTTGCGAGGTGGAACCTATACATATTCCCATCTCATTTCATCACTGCACCCGTTGGTACGTTTTCCATCTTACTCTATACCCCCTGACCCCACATTGCGATGTTTGAAAGCACTGAAAGAACTATAGTGTGAGCTGATCGACCTAAAATTGTGGTTAGTACTGTATAGCTATAGAAAAATCTAAATCATGTGTAATTATATACAGGGCCGCCTTAACAAACATTTGAGGGTCTTGGTGGGCTAAAAAAAACTGGGCACCCTAACACATTGGATTCAATAATACTTTAGCATTTTAATATACTTAATTCGCCCTGGAAATTAGGTGAGTTAGCCCATGGGGTTAAGATAAGGTTATAGGGGCCGTTTGGCCACTACAGGGTTGGTGGCTTAAGTGTCGCAGTGATTCGAGATCTGCATGTGTAGAAAAGGGACAGAAATAAAAGTTTTAAGAACGTGTATACTGCCTTTTTGACTGCCCCAAGGTACTACGGAGGTGTCACCGTATACGTTCTTAAAACTTTTATTTCTGTCCCTTCTGTACAAAATGTTCGATCTCGAATCACTGCGACACTTAAGCCACCAACCCTGTATAGCCTTCCTCAATTGCGACCACAGTTGATCTATTGTTCTTAACCCCATGAGGTTATGGGGGAAATCAAAATTTTCCATTTTTGTTTGTTTTATTAATGTTTTAAGCAGAACTTTATTATTATATGTATATGATAAAACTTAATTATTGAATAATTAAAAACGATAGAAAATTACTTTAATAACAATGGATTTTTTTCGACTATTTTAATAATTAATTAGTGGAATTTTTACTGAAAAACACGAATATTTCAAATAATTATCGGTTTTTTATTTAAAAAAAAAAAGAAAATTGAAATAATAATAGAGCTACAGCAAAATAAATAGGAAAAACACGAAAACCTTTAGATCTTTGTTTTGTTCTGTTTTTTTTTTGTTTTTGTTTTTTTTTTATAATCAATTTATAATTAATTTATATTTCATGTTCGTTTGATATTAAATATGCAATTGTTTATTAATTAGAATTCAAATGAAATTCGTTTCAATTTTAAATATATGTAATTTCAGGACACAAAAACTTTTACTGTTAGTTCCTGTTCGCATACCGACACGTTTCCTATTCGTCTTCTAATATTTACATAAATATTCTTTTTTACTTCTATCTATCTATATATATTTATACAGACTTGGCGTTTTTAATACAAACATAAAACAAAAATAGCAGCAGCACCATACAATTCTTAAGGGTTTGGCATAAGTTAGAATGAGATAAAAATAAAACAATGTGCGGCCAACCGTCTAAAAACTCCAGCTATTGACAACATCCAGTCTTAAATATTGCTATCTTTGTCATAATTAGAAACGAAACATCAGCGGGTAGATGTATCAGACAAAGATCGAATAGATCGATATTTTATTGGTCATATATCGTCTGTTTATCTCATTTTAACTTATGCGAAACCCCCTATGAGTAGATTGTGCTCTATTATGTCCGTATTAGAAACACCTAGTCTGTATATATATTTGTAATACCTATTCCTATTTATTTATTTATCAAATTGTGTCAAATTAGTTGACGTGAAAAACTTGACCATGAACTTATCGAAATTTATCTTTAAATCAATATTAAAGATAATCAAAATAGAAAAAGAGACTCAACGTAAATAAATAATAATACACCATGACAAATAACGCAAAGATACAGGGATATTGAGGCATAGGTACATCCTGTATATAGATATAATGTTATTTTTTTTTTTTTTATATTCCGAAACAATATACTCTTTATTTTATATATAATTTTTAATAAACAAGGTTTTACTATTAAACAAGGTTGAACCTTCAACTTGCCCTTCAATATCATTGCTATAATTCATAGAAATATTCCGTTAGATAAACTTGATATTTCAGCTAATAAGTACAAGGTTGGTGGTTTCAGGACCAGTACTTGAATTGTTTGATCTTTTATATAGATATCACCTTTTTATAGTTCATTACTTAAGAGATCCAGTAAAATTATAAAAAAAACTAGTTCACAATAGATACAGCAGCAAGGACTTGATGGAAATGGTGAAATATTACCACCATTACCACAGAGATGGTGACAAATTTTAAATGTTGATCTACAGTGGCAATATTTCTCATCAAGTTCTTGTTGCTGGAGCCAGGGCCGCCCTTAGACCAGGGCGAGCGGGGCCCACGCCCTGGGCCTCACGCTTTTGAAGGCCTTGCAACGTCCTGTTTTATTTAATTCACAAATGTGATTTTTTTTCCATGTTTAAAGTTGTTTATTTTACAAAAATATTCTTGAATATTTTATTATTTCCAATCAGTTTCAAGTTTCAACATCCCATAATGCTTTATGATGAAAGTTTGAAAATTTATGGGGCCCAAAAAAGCCTTCTTGTCCCGGACCCCGCATTGTCTAAGGGCAGCTCTGGCTGGAGCTATTGTGAACTAATTTTTATTATTTTATTGGATCTCTTAAGTCATTTAACAGACTATACTATTTTCTCTACATTTCAAAAAGAAGCTTGTTCTTTTGTTTTGCGTTCTATAGCCACTGTTTTTGAACAGTGTCCCATGGGCGTCATGCGGTTTCTCACTACTTTTACTGCGCTTCTTATTACCACATTTATCGTATTTAGGCATCTTATCAGTTTTTTTTTTTAAATATGACTCTTATCAACATATGAAATAATTCAGTGAAACATCCTATATTAGAAGATGATGAATTTTAGTCAGTCTGATAATTTGTGACAAATAAGCGATTGTTTAAAGATTAAGATAAAAAAATGAGTGGATTGAGTCATCACAATGTGAAAGGAAACATTTCTGATTCATTGAGGAAGTAATCAGAGGAAACTGAAAAAAACAAAATTCCAAACACAAAAAAGCAATTTGGAAAATAATTTCATAATGAATTATAAATTCCAGAGGTGGATTAAGTCGGTAGTCGAGGAACACATATTCATATGCCAACTTTTAGATGAACTCCAGGACCCACAACTACTGAATGCAACTTTGAAAACCAACGGTCCATCATTCTCACACAATCGTATGTGTGTGTGAAATGGTGGATTGTTCTTAATTTACAACGAATAGCGAAGGAACAATTAGCTTGACCACTATCAATTGGAAAAAAGTGGACAATCGAATCAGGACCGGATTTATGGGTGAGAGGCCCTAAGTGAGCTTACAGTTAAAATAATTCGAACTAATTTTTGTTTAAATAATATGAAAAATCGACGATTACTGCCACTATTTATTAATAATTTATTATAATTGTTGATTTCTAAGAAATTTTAAGTATATAGAAAAGGAATCGATTTTATCAATATTTCATTTTGTATGTATCGATTCGCCTTAGAATATCGTTAAGTACACGTCTAGTATTAGCCTATATTGTTTGATAAGGATTCAGTTTGTCAATAATCAATTTTTCAAAAAAAAAAAAACGTTACAATAAAATTGACTTAATGTCCCAAATCCATAGATAATTACCTAAATTTGTTTAATTAATAATTAAATCCGACCCTGAATAATAATAAACAACAACAACATTGCAAAATTATAAATTTTCGCTGACTCTCAACACATAACAATAAACAAATGACAATAATTATGCCACAACAAATAATATTATTATAATAAATAAATTATACAAAATAAAATAAAATAAATAATAACAATTATTTATTAAATGTGTCACCAGTATTATTTACTATTTAAGTAATGATTTTGTAAGAAAATTATATAATTGTTGTTTTTACCCAAATAACAATAATAATAATATTTGTCTAATTGTAAGAAATTTGAGTGAATTTTCCAAATTTTAGAAAGCCTAACGCATTACTTTCTCTAATCTTATATTGTTATAAACTTTTAATTCAATTTATTATTTAAAGAAATTAATCATTAATTCCTCGTATACAGGTTGAAACAGTTCATCTAGAAACATAGGAGAATTTGAGGATGGGTAATTCTATTAGCCATCTCTTTTCAACCCAGACTGTCTCGGTTCTTGTAGTATCTCCTATAGTCCTAGATAAACTGTCTCAACCTGTATATATTGTTTCTGTGTCAATTGACAAAATTCTACAAAATTTTTTTTAGCAAATTTCACTTACAAACCAAAATTTCACTTCTTTCTCCATTAATAAATAAATAAATTAATAAATAAATGATTCAACATTTTATCAGAAATACAGATTATGTAATTGTGACGGTAAACGGTTATTATAAACAGACGAAAGTGAAAGATAGTAAATTGTAAGATAATCGAAAGAGAAAAAAAACCCGAAAAAAAGAAAGTTCTTGTTGTTTTAATTCCGATTTTCACGTCACTCATGACCGAATTTCGCTTATTTTATTTTTTTTGTATAGAACAAAAATGTACGTTTTATATAACGTTTTATTTTTTTGTTTGTTTTTCGTAAGAAATTATATAAATAAAACTATCAAATTTCGTTGATCTATAGAGGAAAAAAGTACATAATTATACAGCATGTTTCATTTGAAAAGACACAACTATTCCATTTAAAATGGAACATTCTGTATATTTGGGATAATTTAGAGAATAATACTTACCACTTTTATTAATCAAGATATCGTTGTATTTATCTACAACACTAGTAACAAGATGGGCCATTTTTGTGAATTCCTGAAAAATTAATAAAACAACATTTTTAATTAGTAATTGCGTGATTGCCTTAAAATTACAAAAAAAAAAAAAATAACAATTTATTGTTGATTTCCTTGCATAAAGGATATCGAATTCTATAACCCTCCTATAAAAATCAAAGGCCCGGTTCAACTTCCCGTCCTCAATTCCAACTTAAAGCCAACCTTGTCCCAAATCAACTCTATCCTCCTTGTATATAAGGTTGATTTTAATAGTGGAGAAATAAAATTTAAGGCAAGGTTAGCCACTAATTATAAATCGAAAGAAAAATAAGACACCATCACATATATTTATTTATTATCAATATGTATGTCAAATTTACAGACGATGACTATATTTTACACCATTTTGTTTTTTTTTTGTTTAATTTAAAGAAGAGGGTTAGTGGATCATTTCAGGAATGACAAACACGTTTCAGTTGAAATGAAAGTTTGAACGTTACACTATTTTATTTTTTGTGATCTACCAATTTTCTATTTAAATAATTCAAAATTTGATTAGAAACAACAAAAATTATCCGTGTGTTTAGAATGATGTAACACCCAGTGAAATTAACTCTATACAGGTACATGTTGTTTCCTGATTTTCACACATCAATACTTACACTCTTTCTATATTTTTATTTTTTTACAACAACGATAATAGAAACGTTGTACAAAAAATGTGCGTGATAAGGGTTGAATAACCCTTATTGTCTGTCAATCTTGACTACCATCAACTAAGTCAATATACAAACAATTACACAACATTTTAATTTTGTTTGTTTTCCATTTTTTTTTTTTTGTTATATTCAGTTTATTCAAATCTGCAATAAACAATGGTGGCTTTGTTTTTACAAAAAAAAATGGTATTTTTGAAAATTTCTATTGTTTTAGACAATGAATTGTAAAATTTTTGTAAATATTAATCTATACAGTCCGTCTATTTCGATTTTGTCAACTTGACTTGCCGCACCTACCTGTTCATACAAAATTTTGATTATCTATTGTCTAAAGCAGTATTTCCCAACCCTAATGCTACAGCACATATGACGCGAAATTGACCCATTTCTCCAGGAAGATCAAAATGGAAAAAAAAATCGGATTAAAAACACGAAAAATTAAGGAGATACTAGCCTAGAGTCAAGTTATCCGATTAAAATTAGACGAAGCATACTAACAATAATAATAATATCACGTTATTTGATAAGATAAATTTAATTTAAGATATTGTTATTACATAACTGTTAGATAACAGATTAATTGTTTATCACAGTTATCAATCAATTTATTTTATTGCAGAAAAAAAAAACGATAAAATGCAATGAGTCATAATATGTTTTGTTTTGTCGAATGGAAATAGGTCATTTAGAGAATTTTTGGTTTTTCAAAACTCCACACACAACAGGAGAGATTCTGATGTATACTACGCCTATTCTAATCTAGTCAACTTAACTTTAAATTAATCAAACAAACAATAAGGTGATTTGAAATGATGAAGTTGAAATTTTAGTATTCAACTAGTGTAGATCAGGGATGCTCAAACTTTTTTTATTAACCCCCAACCTATCATCCTAACATGAAGAGAACAAATCACCATAGTCTCTACGTGGAACACAGTTTGAGAATCCCTGATTTGCATTACTGTTTTTCCAATTTAGGCTAATTGGAACGCTAATAAATTCGTTAATTTCTAGACAAAACAAGAAAATTGCCTGTCTATAACCGTAAACGTAAATTTCCATCTTATTAGATAGTTATAGGTTTGATAAAATGGTAGATATTGTTTGGCACCAATTATCCTAACGCCAGTCCTGTCTAAGGAAGTGGAATAACTTAACATTGTTTCTCTCTTATATTTTTTCACTTTTCCACACTTAATTAACGAAATTTTCGTCTCTCTACCTGAGTGAGTACTTGGTGCTTAATTTAAATAATAATTATGGGGTGCAGAAATAAACTGCCCTTAATTAAATCGCGTTTTTTTATTATTTTTATTCGAAATTTAAACTTCCTACTGTGATACAATCACGAATTTGTGTTTTTATGCCCTTTTGTACCCTTAATTTTTACGAATCAATCTGACATTTCACCCTTTATTCTTCCTTACTCCTGCTATTGGCAATATTAAATTTCCCCCTTTAATTTTGTTAATTAAACGAATGATATTTTATTGAACAAGTAGGCTAATTAATAACCAAAAAAAATAAATAAATAAAACAATAAGGGCGAGGCGGCGCTTACCTTGTTTTTAACCAATCAATAAGGGACTGTTGAATTCAGACAAATACCACCACACTAACAAAAAAGCCGATTTGTTTTGCTGTTATCAAAAACAAAATTTTTGAATTCAACACCAAATTTTCGTTGATTGACCCAATTCTGATTGAATTTTTGAAAAATGACAAAAAAAAAAGAATGTGACGACCGGCTTACACACTTTTATTCGTTAAAATTCACGTATACCGGGGTGGCTGCTATCGATTTTACACTAACCTTTTTTTTTTTATTGCAGTTCTATTACACCGATCAACGTTTAACTCTATTTGGTTTACGGTAATTTGGTTGGACACATTGTTGTTTATACGCCAATTTTAATTAATTTTTTTTTCTTTTTATTTAGTAAAACAAGCGATAATAAATAGGCGTGCCGATATTATATCAAATATCACCTTATCTAGCCGGTCAGACGTTACACACACACACCAACACACTCACACACATACAGGAAACAACGTTATTATAACCTCTGTTCGTGATGACGTTTGTCTGGGATTTCTCAAACTATGCGAATGTCTGTAGCGGTTATATTTATAGTAGGCCAATGGGGGTTGTAAGTGTCGCCATCTAACGATCACTAGAATAAATATGATTTGATTTTGAATAATAAAGGTGGGTTCATACTGGAAATTGGTTTATTTTCATTTTATTGATGCATAAATGAGATTATGGGCCTTACGACTCATCTAAATATTTCACTTCTGGTACCCTTTTGTAAAGGAACATTTAATTAAATTTAGAATATTTTGATATATTTTTGGCTTTGTGCAATTGGCTCTATATGCTAACTAGGCCCTGAAGCATATGCACCTCGGCTCCCGCCATTTTCTGTAACCTATAATTGCATTTGTACAGCTACACATGCTCTTTTATAAAACTAAGAAATTATTGGGACAGCTACAATGGTGTTGTTGTTGTTGGAAGTGGGTGTTGGCATCGGAAGCAAGGTCCATTTGCCACAGAACGAGCTACAATGGTGAGTGTATCAAATAAATACAACCGTTTATGTAGCACCATAACTAGTAATGTACCTAGATAAACATACAAATTATCTATACAATGTGGGTAATTGATAATTATGATAGTAACGTCCCCTTCTAGTTTCACTAGTTAAATTAAACACTGACGCATTTATCAGTAGACAGAATAAGCACGTGGCTAGGACACACTCGATACCAGAAAAAAAAAACAACAGAACAGAGAGTCCAAGGACTGTCACACCTCTTCGATCTCTGTAAGACCAGTATTTGTAAGAAAAAAACCTTTGAAACCAATAAATAAAAGCTTAAATAAAAATTTATTGGTTTGATTGATTCTTTTGCCTCCAAACTTTGGGGCTACTGTGAAAAATTTTGCGGACGCCCATGATCGCGCACACTTAACAAGTTTCAATTGTGGCAAATGCCCCACTCTAGTTACGGCACTGTGTGTTGCAGATAAATTAAATTGTATTCAAAATTTCGAATAGACTCTTTGGCATAAGAGAAGGTCTGATTTACCTCACCGGTCGACCTCAAGTCAAGATCATCATACTGCCCCTGACACAGGTTGTTGCGTGATGACTCTGAGGCAGCTGACGGCAGTCTAGACTCAAGTTTGAGCTTGCAAATGCGTAAGTGTGCCCTAATTTTGAACTATTAGAGGAAAAAAACTGTGAAGTCTTTTCTTTGAAAGGAGTATCACAATTTAGAACTTATAAAATAGAAAAACGATTATACCAACAAAAAGGGCACAAGACATACTATGATTCACTTTGTTAAACCCGCTTTGAGGGTGGTTTCCTCTGCAGTACATGTGTTGATGCGGTGTACTCTACTCCACTATGGTGTATCATCCTTACACGTTCCATCTTTTCTTCAGAGATTTATAAGATCGAAGGCTTTATAACTGACCAACCGTAAGTTTTTCCCACCTCTCATTGCGTCTCATTCAAGAAAAGTGAAATGATAACTTGAGGTCGAAGAGTTGGTACCATGTCAGTACCATATAAAGTATGTTGTTTGGCTTTAGTCAAATACAGGTGAGCTTTTGAGAAAGTTGTTTACAAAATTACTTTAAAGCCGAAATTGGATTGGTTGGCTTTTCTTTACAAAACGGCATCCATTTATCTTTTATGTATATGAAGGGCATCCTTCTACATTGACGGTTTCTGTTCAGGGCCAGCACAATTAGATTCAAAAGCAATGTTTACTGTTATGGGCGGTGTCGTTGTTAAATTTTTGTGCTCTAAGTGTACGTCTAGTTAGCTTTTCATAGGTTGGCCCTTCTCTACTTTTTTATCAATATTTGTTTAAATTATATAACTGTCATGTGTAAAAGTTGAACACTATGGCCATTAGGTATGCAATTAGCTCCGCCTCACCAGCCAACTACAAAAATTGACATTCCACCTAATCCAGTACATTGTAGTATGAACGGACTATAATTATAGTTATTCAACTAATTAACAAAATGAATAACGATTAGATACAATCGCGATATATCCTGCACATAATGACATTTTATTATCATTCGTATCATTTACAACGTAAATATAATTAACAAAAAAAAAAACCATAATAATGCCAAAGTCCTTTTTGATTAATAGAATATAATTATGATTTTGGAAAGTTCCATAATTTTTCCATTTGTCGTCTTTTTTGGAATAAACATATTGATCTTGGAAAATTTCATCATTACATCAATTGTTTATTTTTTTTTCCGTGTGTGAAAAACAATTCTATTACGTTAGTAATGATTTACATGAAATTATAATGTATCCCTTCTTAGGACCTATGCACACGACGTCTTTTTCACATGCGTTAATAAACGCAACTAAGGCGTGCAGCAAACGTGATACAGTCGCAGTGATAAGCGCGCAAATACGTCGCTTAAGACTCGCTGTGACATGCGTTGCTACTACGAGTTTCACACTTGTTTGTGTTGACACAAATGCAAACAATCCGCTATAACGACATTTATACGCAGGGGCGGGATTAAAGTGTGAGAAAAACATCGTCTGGATTGGCCCTTAATGTTTCTATTCGAAATGAATGATTTTAATGAGTCATTATTGTACCAAAAAACATTTGATTCTCGACTCAACTATATCCGAAGCCTTCCTAGGCATTTTGGTGAAATTTTAATCGCAAATTCTGCTGCGCCTATTTCCTCTGCCCATCATTAAATTGAACAGAATGTAAGTTTGATGGGATTTCACGTAAAAAATGATGCAATACGAACAGTTTAAGTGACTTTAATGGGAACACTCGCTGGCTTAGTGCAGGCGGCGTGTGCAAGCCGCATTACACAATTTGAGATTTGCATTAGTAATCGTAAGTCCATTTTATGACGTTTAGTAGGTACCCTTATTTAAAGTGACCAGACTTCCAAAGAGCCAAGGCGGAACGGGACAACTTTTTTCAATCGTGGACGCGTATTGATCAATTATTAAAATTTGAAACTAACACTTATAACGTAGAGGTGTATTTCTATCTTTTAATACACTTTTTTTCGTACTTCACAAACTGATGAAAAATGTAACAGAAAAAAGGAAGATTACACAAAGTTTTTCCACACGTGTCTCAATTAAACATCGAAATTATGAGGAAACTCGGGATATCTTTGAAGACTCAGAGCGGGACATTTTTGAACGTTCAGCGGGGCAGCGGGACATATCACCTAAAAGAGGAACTATCCCTCCAAAAGCGGGACGTCTGGTCATCTTACCCTTATCTGTACAGTATTTTAATAAGAATGTTCGGTAGGAATGAACCTAATACAGTCGTTGTTATAAGTTTTAAGTAAAAAATTCCTTCTGTTAATCAGATACTGTTGTGCAAAATGCTTTTCAAGATTAACATGTCTATATTAAAGTTTTTTGTTTATTATCAACAATAAAAACAACAAGAGTAAAAAAGACATTTTCAAGAATAACTTGTCAATTAGTTAAGGAAGTGGCGTTTTTTTTTTGGAAAATATACAGCTCATATGTCACCTTGATGAAAATGTAATTTCCAAAAAAAAAAAAAACTGGATTTTTATTGTACATCTTGTGCTGCTTACGTAAATTTATGTGTAAGTTGAACTTTGTTATGGTTATTGTTAGTATTTTTTTCGTGTGTGTTATTGTTTTTCTATAATAATAATAAAAAATTAAAAATTCATAACGATTTTGCAAATGTTTTTTTGTTTAATTCGTGTAAACAAAACAAAGACGTCTGCATTCATTTTATGTTAATTGTAGAAAGTTAATATTAAAAGATATTAATTTATTCATATTTATGTCCCTTTTATATAGAATGTTCCACTTAAGAGGACTCTCCGTTTGTAGACATCGAAGCTAATGACTTTGACCTACTGAAATTGAGTATGACAAAACGTGTGTTTACATATAGAGTTAGTTTTGTTGAACATTTAATAAGTTTTATTATTGACAACGGAAGGTTACAGTTATGTAAACAGAGAAACAATAAAACCAAGACGGATTTTTCGATAAATTCCAATGTCAGTGACAAAAATATAATTTTTCTTCAAATTTTAATATGCCGTAGTGCAGAAATAAAAAGACAGGTAGTCATTATTAATTCCTATCAGGTGTACCGTTCAGTATACGGAATGATGACACTTCGTTACTGCTTGCATAACTTTAAAAAAAAGGACACAGGGCAAATAGAAAACAAAAAGGAGGAGAAGGAGAGAGGGATCTCTTCATCCTTTCTTAGGCCATTGCAGTGGATACAGTGTTGGTTTTTCAAATACGAACATCGGAAAACAAGACCGATGTATATAGTTCGATCTTTGTCTGATAAATTTGTTGGCTGATATTCCACCATCACCGTGATAAAGATGTACGCGGTGTGCGCTCTTTAGAGAAACAACCTCGAAGGTTAGGTAGCCGCATTCTTAGACACCCGATCGCTTATTTATTATGTTTGTCTTCAGGTGGGGAACTATGCATAAGCCAGGGCACGTAATTCATAAGAGCCCAGAGGTTTAGGGAGCCTAATAATAGGAGTTATTGGAGTTGTAGTAGATAAAGGTTAATATTAAATAAATATTTTTGCGTAAGGGTCCACAATTCTTAGTTACGCTACTGTTCGTCTCATTCTAACTTATGCTAAATCCCTAAGCGAGTAGGTGATACTTCAACTTTTTGCTGTGCTCTCATTAGAAAAACCAACATTGTATAGCACCGTGCCGACCATCACGAACATATCCTCAATGTACTGCCTTCACGTGCCGCAGTAAATTCACTGTAATAAGCGAAACCACTAGTGGGTCCAGAGTGACAGGTACCAGTGATGAAGACTGAAACGTTAGAGACCTGGTGGTATTGATTCCAGACAGATCGTTAGGTTGAATTATTGGTGGTATTTACTGTGACTCCAGAATTTCAGTGGGAAATCTCCAGCAACAATAAGGCATCAATCTTTGGAGATACATGTGAATTATTTTAGGAACCCATGTGAAATCTACCAACAACTATTAGCCATTCAAAATGTAGTTTAAAGCAAGAACTGATTCTAATAAAAAAGAATGCGTGTGTATTTTGTAAATATTTTTTAAAACATTTCTAGCTTCACATGATAACTATAAATTGAGAATTAGAAGGCTACTGCAGCCCGCTCATAAGAGATCTTTGTCTAAGATCGGTGCTGCTAATTGATGATATTAAAGTCGTTTAACGTCGTGATGTAAACGTAGTTAATTTATAACATATATGCGTATAGGCAACACATTATACACTTTTCTGTATTTTGTCTTGTATATATGGAAGTTTTTGGTAATTTTTTTAAAAATTGATCCAGTATTTCGTATGATCTACCAGGGCCGTCTTAACAAATTGGAGCGGTCTTATTACCAGTTATTAGGTATGTTAATATACTGGGTTCACTCTTGGACTAACGGCGGCCCTAGGCTTTGCCCAGTTAGTACATAGTGTTAAGAAGAGCCTGTTTTGTTGTTGATCAAAAAATTCAATAGCTTTTTCTAATTATCTCAAAAACTGGTGGCTTTTCTAAGCTCGAACTTGAACGCTTCATGTAGTTCTACTACTTTATTTAAAAGCAATACCTCTATTGGTTAATTCGTAAGAAACCTTTAGGTAAATATATTTTAAACGACAATAAACATTTCTCTTAAAATCTATCTATTTTTACAAAAAAAAAGGAAATACAATATACAATAGTGTAATTTTACAATAAATACGATGTATTATAGTAAAATAATAGAAATGACAATAATCCCTCCTGTTAAAATAACAGATTTACATTAAAAAAAAATGAGTTTACACAAACTCATAAACATACAAAATAAACTTATCTACAGATACGATATACTAAATAAAATTTGGTGTTATTGGTATTTTATATTCTTCCAGATTTGTACTTTCATTTCAATAATTTCCCGTCTTTCATTATCTACATTACAAAAATATATTATAAAATATTAATCTAATGTGATGACAAGAAACATAACAAAGATACAAAACAAAAGAATTGGTAAAATTCCTGTTATATAGAGAAAAACAGGCATAAAAAATTGTTTTTTATAAATTAATTGATCACTATTTAAATTAATTAAGAGCAAAAATTGATAAGAATAGTGTGTTATCACTATGCTCGTGGATTATCAATGAAAGCTCGATTTCTTAATCGATTACCATCATTCGATGTATAACCTTTCGACATATCTTTAACATCATCAGTTTTCTCATAAAGTGCCGTTTGTGTTGTAAAACAAATACCAATATTTTTCGTTTTACTTCTACCATTATTACCATCATCATCGTCAATTTTCGCTTTTCTATCGCGTTTAATGTAAGTTTGTTTATAGAAATTTGAAAATAAGAAATAGAACATAACAGCATGTAAACCAATCCACCAAACGAAAGCTTTCGGATAATTACAATCGATGAAGAGTAATTGGAAGGCATGCACCATCACCAAAACAAATTGAACCTAAAATCAAACAAATATTGTTTAAATCGTGGATAAAACCACAATAATAGTGCTACCATTTGGATTGTTGTTAGATATTTCTTCCACCAGAGGAATTTTTGATATCTTGGTCCTAAGGCAGCTACCAAATAATACGTATACATGATAATATGGACGAAAGTGTTCAAAAAACCGAAGAAACTTGAATGACCACCTGGTGTGAATTTTACACCAAACCATACAGACATCGGCATTATACCATGATGGATCACATGTAAAGTGGAAATATGGTCGAATTTTTTACGTAAAACAAAGAATATCTGTAATTTTTACACAAAATTAACATCTAGATTGTTACGATTAACACAAAAATCTTACAGTATCGAAAAATTCTGTGAATTTCGAAAAATAATACCACCAACATCCGTGAGCCATCTGAAATGTGATTTTTGAAATAAATTCAATTTGATTTAATTTAGTAAATTTACCCTCATCGCTGTAGGACTTCGGGAATAATCAACTGGCTGACATCTGTAACTGTAGTGTGATAGCCAACCATTTACAGCACTCTGAAAATCGGTTTTATTTACATGTTTTTGTATGAATTCCAGTGATAATGGTAGCTTACCTCATAGAACAGGTATGTACTGAAGATTACTTGGAATAAATTATAGAAAATTAAGACATATTTTAAATTGAACGGTTTACGGTTTTCCATCAATTTTGGACCGACTACTTTGACGCAATATGCGTATGTTAAACAGATGAAAAGTGTAGGAAATGGTGAGGACATTAAAAACCAATCATTGACACGTGGATCTGAAACGTTCTCGTGTTACAACAACTATAATTACTTGAAAAATTGTGGAAAATTTACCGCTTTTATTGTCCATCAAATCATGGTAACTATCTATAATATTACGAATTAATTGAGCCATTTTCGTTTGATCTGTAATTAAAAATTAATAATTTAATCCTTGATATTGTCGCTTTCACTTATTGTATCTTTATTTTTGTGGAATCATTGCATTGTGGTTTTTGGGAAATATGAATAAAAGCAATCACGGTCGTCCAGATTGTATATACCTATGGTGTTGTACTTGAATCGGTTTTTATTACAATTTTTATTGTTTTATCGAAGAATTTCCGCATTAATAGAATCAAGCTATTTCAATTCAAAACATTTAACAACAATATTTTATTATTTGACATCAAGTTAAATGCTACGACTGCAAATTGTTTTAAATTATTATTTATGGCGCAACGAAACACCTATAAGAAGCTCTTCGAATATTGCAAAATTTTATCAAAATTATAATAAAAAATAAATAGAGAGAGAATAAATCAAAATGTAATCTAATTAATGCAGAACACAATCTAGTTTTCACTCGATTAAGTGGTTTTTTTTCGTGTGATTTCTCAATTTATTTGTGATTGAAACTATCGAAACAACAAAGATTCGTATATAGAAAGTGTCATCATTCGTTAATTACCAATTAAAAACAATGCAGCATTAAATAAAGGTCATTTATGCTTATTTAAAATCATTAAAATTGGAATGTTGATTGTCAATTAATGGGAAATATTTTGCATTGTGTTTGAAAGAGAATTCTCGATCGAGAATGAATGAGAAAAGTTATGTAATTGAAAAGTGCATTTATACTTGATGCAAGCAAACAAGCAGGTCAACAATGTTCTAATTCATACCTGTACCAATATTGTAGAAATCGAAAGTTTTAAATTATAGTGGAATTATAGAATTTTATTGAAGAACATTTATTTATTTATTTAGTAATAATTTGTTTAATTATGACAAGGTTGATATAACAAAAAAATTGTTTGTTGAATCATCAAAACAAATCAAATCAATAACAAAAAAAAAATAAAATTGTACCGAAAATAGCGATATTTCCAAGAAAAACTCACCTTTATTTTGATTTTTAGTTCACACAAAATAAACGCTTGTATCACAGATCACCAATCACAATTTCTTTTGTTTAAAATTAAAATTATGGAATGTTGTTATTCAAGCTTTTATTGTTGTTCTTATTATGATTGTTGCTATTTATTCGTTTTCATCAATAACAAAAACTTGAAGTTAACACACAACATACAGGTAACTATATACTCAGTCTTTTTATATATGATTTGCTTACTTTTATAAAGTATCCCCACCTGTTTTTTTAATATTAAATTAACTTGACCTATCTCAAATTAATAATGCACGTGTCTTATTTTGTTAACAATATTTATAGTATATTTTGTTGAAATAATTAACCCATTTTGGGTAATTCCTAATAATTATAATATCGTTGGGTTATTAGTGGAGATCTTCTTAAAATTAATGGTAGCTTTTGGGGAAACTACCATCAAGTTGCGGGATTTCCAAGAATTTTCAAAAAAAAAATTTTCTAATCAATTAAACGCATAGCTTGAAAGAAAAGAAAAACGTATTTTTCATAACAAAGTAAGCCTTGGAAAAGTAATAATCGGTTTTCCACTTTCCTACTATAAGTTAAACAGTTTATCAGGTTTGAATTGTTGAAAATTTCAGCTTATCGCCCAAATTTATCAACAATCACCAGTTTCTCGCTATTTATTTTTTGGGGAACAAAATGATACTTCCACTTTGTGGAGCAAAATCACCCCCTAGTTTGGTTGATTAAATGCAAATCATCGTATGTGTCGTTTTGGTTCCGGCCATATATGAGCCGTTAATGAGGAAATGTTCGACAGTTTGGCTATTTGTAAGCAAATCTTTTGACCACCATTATCAAGTGAGTGGGATAATTTGGTGGTAATCAAGGTCAATTCATTGATAATTAATCGTACTTCTTTTACATATTTTTTTTATATTATTGTTATTATTATTATCTTTATAATTGGCTAGGCCTTGGACAATAAATTGAAAGAAATTGCTGTCGATTCTTTTTTTTGTTGTTGTGTAGATTTTGAGGAAGCATTATTTTTCACAAATTTTTAATTATAAAGAATTGTGCAAATTAACTTTTGTTTGAGTACCTATTTTGATTACCTTCCAATAATTCAAAGGTTAGAATGGAAGAAGTAAGCGCGATTTCCTATAATCCTACTCACATTTGGAATAATCGCCATTTATAACCAAATTTTTGAACGCCATCAAATTGGTAGTAGACTTGGTAGTAATCAAGGTCATCTCAATCAAGCTTCATTTCTGTTCCATTGTTTGTAAATTAACTTAAGTTTGAGTATTTCAAGCCCTTTTCTCTGATTTAAAGATTAGAATTTCAAGTTTGACAAATAGAAAAATAGCACAAATTTTGGAACATTGACGCCATTAACGATTTCTAACGTTAGTATCTTAAAGAAGCCGCCATTTATAACCAAACTTCCAGCTTACAGGAATGTGTGGTGTTGTTGACGGTACTCAAGGTCGATTAAAATGGTTCATACTGACGTAGGGCTAGAATAAAAGGACCTTCTTTGAGCAATAATTGAGCAGTTTTTCTAGCAAAAATACGACCGTTGAAGACAACTAGATCTTACACTTAAGCTAGAAATAACTGGTTGTTTTAGTTTTTCAAATAATTCTTGAATCAAAACATCAACGAATAGATTTACAATCACTGTTAAATGTATGTTAGCAGCACCTAAGATTAATCTAACAAGAGAGACGACTTTCTAAAATTGCATTTTTATTCGATTGGACTTTGTTAGAGAATATATATAGAAATAATTTTACCAACTTAAACCAAGGTTGTATTTATTATTGTAGCATTTTAAGCTTTTCTTTTTTCGTGTAATAATAACAACATTTTGGCAGTCTACAAGCTATGATCCTTAAGATAAGACAATCAAAATCAAAAAGCTTTCCCATCTGATAGACCAAAACAAGATGAAACTTCTATCAATAATTACTTAACTAAGGAATTATTGATGTTCCTATACTTGATTAATTACGTAAAAAGTGTCCTAAACTTTTGTTTATTATTGTTCTTTAGGTTACAAAAACAATGATATATGCAAATATTCCATTACGTTAATTCCATAAAATCTACATATATTGAAATAAACATGATAAACACAGTCAAAAAAAAAAACTCAATAAATTCTTCAGTAATTCCTAATCAATTTTTTCCCATATAATAATTATAATTAAGAGGTTTTTTCCATTTTACATTGACAATATAATACATAAACTTATTAATTATTTACGTGGTGAAGTGCAAGGATATTTCGTATTAAATAATAACTTTTTATTATTCATTTATTATGTTTTAGTTAAAGCTAAACATTTTTGCATATCCATACATATTTATTCAATTATAGATCCATCGTTTTTTTTTTCGGTTCTACAAGTTTTTGCATTTTTTGCCCAACTGATGGAAGATTCCATTATTTGACAACTATTCAGGTTTACTATGGATTTAGCGAATTTTAAAATAACTTGAATAAGAAGAAACTAGAAGGTGCAATGTCTGCGAAAAGTTAGCACATAACCCAGCTGTGGTCCAACAACTGTGGGTTTGTATCACTAGTATTAACGAATTCTGGTCGTTTTTCCGGAATCATTGTCTTTAATTCTCCCACTGTTTGTTTGGTAGAAGTTCATTTCACCGGATCCCTTTCCACTTCCATGGAATACAAAAGGTGGTTTTGTTGTGGTAAACACCAAGTTTTAGGATGACTAGTTGCGTTTACTCCACAACCTTTTCCATCCACCATCAGTATAAACGATAAATTTTCTATCATTTTTCATGATTTGCTTCAGAAATTGTACATTGTGTTTGTACCATGAAGAGGTTTTTTACATTTTAGACATCTCTGGTAATTCACATACGTATAGTACTCGCAATAAATTTTTGGATGTTGTCTTCAATCGTAATGGAAGGTCTGCTCTTTTGGGCATCTCTGGTAATTCACATACGTATAGTACTCTTGATCAATGTTTGAATGTTGTCTTCAATCGTAATGGAAGGTCTGCTCGAGTGTTCCTCGTTTTTGAGCTTTAAACTTAATAAGCGACTTGCACACAGCTCTTTCAACCAAAGCGACTTCTTTGTGAGAAGTAAATCTATTACTTGTTGGTTGTATATCATTTTTGCCTTTTCTTATCTAACAAAGATACTCCTTTAGTTTTGCATACATTGGAGACAAGCAGTATCAGAGGTGCAAAAGGCTCATTTCTATGGTACTCTGTGCCTCTATTCAAAGGCAATATGTTGGTGACAATATTAAGCTCTTGCCAAACGGTTTTTAAAACTCCTTATTGCAAATTTTTGTAAATACAAAATTGTGTTTGTAGTAGCTTTTTTGTAATCGCTTATACTTATTTCTTATCAAACATATACTAACATTATTCAACACATCGCATTATTTTTTCTAATAATACTTTTATGATAGATAATTTTTTATCTTGCTTTTGCATAATTAACTGCCTTGCATGTGTACATTTTTTTAAGCAATCAAAAAATGCATTTTTTTTGTGTTGTTATTTTGTTTTCGTACTTTGAAATTTTGATGGAAATCCCCGGTCAACTACACCTACTTCTCGTTCTATTACAAACGAAGAAGATGATGTTTTTTTTTTTGTTATATTCTTGAAATTGTTATTGATAAAAAGAGCTACTTAATTATATTATTTAAGTAACAATACAATTAATAAATGCTAAATGTCAATAGAGGTCCATGCCCGTTAATTAACACGCACAGTATGTTTACATTCACATAATAATGCAACAATAACAATAATAATCTTAATGAAAAATCTATGATTTCCTAATAAGAAATTCGCTGAAAACACAACATACAATTAACATTTTTTTTATACGAATCCTAAAAATAATGCTTCAAGAATAAAGAACAAAAATCCTTGACACTTACGTTTAATAGCGTTTTGATACGGCACACGAATTTCGTTTGAATATGACTTGCGTTGAACTTTGTTCAATCTCTTTTTTTTTACAACTTTTTTCCAAACTCATTATTAATACTATTATTATTGATGATTAATTGCCAATGTTGTTGTCGTTTTTGTTTATTTAAAAAAAACTGAAAAAACGTGCAGATTCTGTAACAAAATCAACAACTATTTACGTAATAATGATGTAGCAGGGAATTTTAAAAGTTAAAAGAAAACGGATCTTTTATTGTTTATACAAATATGATTTTGCAATTTCGAAACCTGTATTGACAGGTGTACAGGTGGTTCAGTTCCTGCTCCATTAATAGACTTTGTTTCTTTCAAAAAAAAACACGCTAATAGAAATTGTTTTTTATCTGTATTGCAACTGCGGGATTTTAGTACTTCTTGGGCTTCAGATTTTGGCATCTCTACCACGTTGTTGAAATTGCCGTAGACAAGGTTTTAGGGAGGTCAAAGTATACTTTTCGATTATTGCAAACATTTTGAAAGCTGAGAATAATTGGGGCTCTCAAATACTACTGAGGCACCGCTATAACAATACTAAAAAAGGTTATTGCTATTTGTTATACAAAATAAGGTGCTTCTGGATCAGCTCCACTGATTACATCTCACAAGAGCAAATTATTCTATTTAAAAAGAATTGTGAATTTCATGTGAAGGCCTCTTGTGGAGTAGATTCGTCTCCTAATAAGTCTTTACACATCAAAATAGTGTTTAATGTTTTTTTTTCAATTGGCGGCTTCCTTTAAAGGGCCTCTTTTGGAACGTTCTGAACTACTATACACTTGTAGATGACTTAGTCTTCCTGAGGCTTTCCTTGTTGGAACAGTGGCAATTCCTTCTTTTGGTAGCTAATTTATGTATCACAAATGACTTTAGGCTAACGCTTTGGAACCATTGCTTGAGGATCGACTGGAAGGTTATAATTGTAGATCGTTGATTATCTTGTTGTTTGTTTAAAGAAAAAGATTTATAATACGACTTTATGTTTCACCTAAGAAGACCTCTGTTGTTGTGTACTGAAGAGCTATTCATGTAATTATTCTCAAATTTCATTAAAACTTCTAAATTATTATTGTTCGACAACCTTAAGTAGTTATTTGGACTGGTCTAACAATTGAACCGGAAACGATTACTCTAGACAAGGATGCTATACAACAAGAATTAAAAGACAATTTCCGGAATTGTTGATAATTGTTAAAGTCTTTATAAAAAAGTTGTAACAATAACAATTTATAAGGTACAAGTTTTATTTGAAGGTGATTTAAAACTACCGAGAATTTTGTCTTTCATACCTTCAATATTAAAACAAAAAAACAACACAAAAACAGTCATTACTTTAATTTATTCTATGAATCCAAATGAATCCAAAAATCAATAAACAAATAGATTTTCAATCAGTTGAAATTCATAGATTTTTTTTCAAAAAGATACGTAATAATGAATTGGCATATAATCAAAGTTTAAAGTCTATGAAATGGAACTTTTACTTCTAGAAAACGATTAATTTTGCTGACTGCTGAACGCTTTGTTAAAACATAGCTTAAATGACAATCAACTAACGTACTTTAAGGTGATAACAGCAACTCTGAGAGTAATGAGATTATTGATGTTTACAAAGATTAGACAGTATGTCATCCGATAATAATTGAATTTAAATTTCCTGTTAATCACTAGCTAAATGTTTATATAATGAAAAATATCAACAATCCATGCTAAATTAATTAAAATATAATGGAAATGATGTCGTCGGTTCAACTTTTACAATTGCTATTTTGTTTACTTGAACAATTGCCTATCTTCACCTATATTTTGTAATACAAACTTGTGGTATAAATGAATATTAAAATGTGTTCTTTTAATTATTTTTGTCATTAGTGTATCCTGTGTGTCTAAACAACAAGAAAGTCCCAAATCTAATTTAGTGTGTTTTATGGGAAAATAATTGAGTTGATTGGAATTTTTCATTATTTACAAAGAAAAATAATGCCGAAAATGAAAGATATTCTATTGTCATTTTGATTAGACACACAAACACACACACATTTATTGTATTTTAATTTGGATACCTATTATGAATGTTTGACAATCAAAATACAAAAATCAATTTCGACCAAAATTGCATAATTTTATACGACTCACTTTTCCTATTTTCATAAATAGAAGCTTTCTTTTATGTTAAAATTTTTACCTAAGATTTACCGGACCGTCCTAATAAATTTGAATGCATGCAGCTAAGAAATAAAGTATTTCCTGATGATGTTGGACATCTTATCAAAGATAATGATCATCAGCAAAAACTCCAACCATAATAACAAACAGTTCTGTATCAACTGGCAAAACCTGGAAAGAGTAAGAAAATTGTCGCATTGGCATTACTGGCACCACTATTAAAGCGTGAACTTTAACAGATGCAACTTGTAAACCAAATGCGAAGAATGCTAGGAAGTATTAAGCAAACTCTAGAAATTCTTAAAACTATTGATGAACAAAAACCCGCCACATCATGAGCAATAGAAAGTCACACATTCTGCAGGGGCAGCTAAGAAACAAAAGAAGGCAGACATCGTATCTTATGGACAGACAAAACTTCTGCACATCTATTCCGAACAGCTGCGAATAAAATAATATGGACCGGCAGGATACCCATATGGACATGACACTAAAAGAACTGTAATAGAATTGGTTCGTTATTCTCAATTTGTTTTCACCAGGAAGTAGCTCACGATGTGCTTCTCAAGGTGTTTACACAATTGCAAGTTAGAATTCAAGCAAAACTCGCAATGGAAGTGGGAGACTTCTGCGATTTGGCCGGAGTGTTACGTTTGGAGAGCGCCAAGCAAGTTTTGCAAATTTTTTTTTGTAATTTAACTTTATTGAAGTACACAAAACCATTAAGAGTACCTAATAAAAAAAAAGAACTTGATTGTAGATGAAGAGGATGACATTGACAAATAAGCAAGTCATTAACATGTTGTTGACCTGTGATTTAACAGCAATTCCATGAATGTTTTCAGATGATAGTTTTTTAGACAAAACACATCGGCCGCGGATTGGATTTTTTCAGTAGAGCAAAGAGCCTAATTTGCAAGGAAGGGTAGCCTATATCTATTCGTTTATAGCCGTTTGCTTGTATAGTAATCAATTTTCTTCATGTGTCCGATATCCTTAAGGGGTGCCTTTTTTACTACTTTGCTGTAAGGCTTTTAGACTTCCCAGTCGGATAACATTGCTGTTATAAATCTGAAGGGCCTTCAATTTTTGAAAGAATTCAACAAAAAAGAGATCCTAGGAGTACTTTATAGAGTATTTACAGTAGAAGCTCATTATAAGAACAAATTTAATACAGTTTGAACAATTCAGGTTCGTATAAAGTACAGAGTGTAAATGATTCTCAAATAAAGGGAATGGTGCTCCTTTCTGTCCTACATACAGTTTGAACTTTGTCAAATTCGTAGCGCTGTCTGGGTGCAAAAATTCCTTTTTACGCACCAGTCTCAATTATAAATAATTATTATGCGTCATTTTTTTCCATAATTTGTTGAAATATAATTATATAAATTACAATTAATTTAAAGACAAGTAATTAATTGTTTAATTTATTACCCATAAATAAATTACTTTTGTTATACGTAAAAAGTTGAAGGGAACGAATAAAATAAATTCAATTCCATTACGTCAATTAGTTTACGTTATTTTTATTAAAACATTCCATCCACTTAATAACAATTATATTAATAACAAACAACTATGAAATGTTTAATAACTAACCAGTAATTTATAATTATTTAAATCAGTATTGTACATAAGTTTAATCAACACCAGCGTTCTGTTATAAACACAATGATATGGTAAAACATAGGACGTTTTTATAAATAAATGAATTCTAGAATTGGATAGATCGCAATCCGCCAAATAGCTTTAGGATTGTTATAATAAATGGTTCCAACAACAACAATAATAACAATAAAAAAAGAACATTGTAAAAACTGGTCTAGATTTCTGACCAATAATTCTAACCTTGACTGTTTGAACCTCCGGAATTATGGGTACGATTACACTATCAAGTTTTGAAAATTTTCATGTTCAAACTGAGGAAAAAAATTGTGATTTTTAGACATGAATTCACATTAAACGTGCCACTACATCTTGTCCTTCTTGCATTAGTTGAAAACAATGAAGTAGCTTGGTAAATTCGGCAAAAGTTGATAGCAGTCGCTTGAAAGTGTGCTTACACTACCAAGTTTCACTTGTTACAAGTCAACTTAAACAAGAAGAATTTGATTGTGTTAAAGTGTTATCATATTTGTATAGCAAAATTTGTCAAGTTGTACTATGACTTATATGCGACAGATGCAATTTTTCAAATGCAACATTCCTGCAATTTGAACGACATATAAAGAGTCTTACACAAATTAAACATGGTGTTTTTTTTTTTTACTTCCAAATGTTATATACCGACATACTTGGAGATTTTTCTTTCATAACCGTTTTATTACTTGTGAATCATCTATAAACAGATACTTTAGAAAATACGTCCCGACAAAGAAGTTATTGCTAAAGACTAGCGATTATTGCATCTTTCATAAATTGTAATTGGCGATTTTTCAGAATTACCAAGTAAGATTTGTCGCTACCTTCCACTGAAGGTTGTTCAGAGTTAACAAATATCAGCTCCATGGACAGGGCCGGTCTTTACGCCTTGAGGCGAAGGCACAGATCGCGCACAAGCTTTAATTTGCTCTTCTTCTTGAATCGCAATCCATAATAAGTGTTTGATTCCTCAGCGATCAGTGGCCCAGAAGCAGGACTCTATAATGCGTTTTTAAGTGCGATTAAATACTGAAGGAATTGATTTTTTACTGAAGTAACAACAAATGCAGTTCTCGGTGGGCCCAATGAACCCTTAGTCCCCAGGAGCGACTTCTTATCTGCCACATTGTAGTTATGCTACTGTTATCAGTCAAGGCATTTTTGAAATGGCGTTCGAAAGGCGAAAAATCTCCTATTCTACTCGCTGTCTTTTCCTCCCAGATAGTTTGATAGTCAGGCTTACTAAGTTTTAGAGAGTTCACTTCAAAAGGGCGAAAGTACCGGTTTGCGGTTCTAAAAGATGATTTGAATCTACCTGAAAGATTTAAATAGCTTGAAGATTGAGAACAAGGTATCATCCTCCATTTAGAGCACTTAGAGCACACCGTTTATTAGTGTTTGTATTTAGGTATTTCAACTGCAAAGTTTGGATAGCAGTGGTTGCATAGTGACTATCGCTTTCAAAGCTTTTAGTACACTTTTCAGTTGCTCCCACTGATCTTTTTTCAAGATTTTTACCCTCCTAACTGTTGTTTTATAGACTGTGCGTTTCATAAGCGTGGTGAACATATTGAAAGCTGCCACAAGCTTCTAGTTTCATACAAAAATATTCATTAACCTTATAGTTTTTTTATTAAAATTTACATTGTAGGACAGTAGTGATAATGAGGAGCCTTGATGTGTAATTATAAACCCACCGTGATTTTTTTTCTATTCTCACCTTCCTCTTTGTACCAATCAAAGTCATTACAGTTGTGTTTTTCAAGATCGTTTCAAATAATTTTTTTTGGCTTGCCAATAACTCTAATTGTATAAAATTAATAAGAAAACCTGATTTTATCAGCCGAATCACTTCAGGACTACCATTTTCTATTTTAATAAACAATACCGAATAAACAATAGTTTATTCATAAAACTATCGCTGTTGTTATTGTTATTTTATTTTGCATTTATGGTAAAATAGTTCGTAAAGGTTAAATAATACACCGTTAGACAATTGTAATTATGACCATGATCTTGAACAACAATTATATTAATAAAAATAAAAGATAATTAATAGCGGTTATAACAACTGATAGTCATCTTTTTATTTTTGTTCCTCTCTTACTATAATCTTGACGTAATATTGATGATTATATTATTACAACATAGCAATAAAAAATTATCTCATTATTGAGATTGAGATTGAGAAATGTTGAAAAATAATAAAAAAATGATTACAATTAAAAAAAAAACGAGAGTAACAATAGAAATTATCTATGATTTATATTTCTGGTAAATTAAAATTGATTTTATTTAATTGTGATTAAAGTTCAAGTTTGAAAATCTATCTATTTTTATCATCAATCTAATACACCACATTATCATTAAATGCACCTAATTAAATCATTATCTTCAAGCAATTTTTTTAGGAAACTTTGCTGGTAAATCAACTCGTTTAACTCATCCGTTTCCGAATTAATGTTTGTTAATCAACACGGGAACAATAATGTAATCGACGATGATTGTTAACAACAATGATGATTGTGGAATTGTAATGTTTATTAACGAAATATCAACATAAACCCGGTTATTCATTTGTATTTAAATTTTTTTGATTTATCAATCCATATTTCATCAATATTTCCTATTCTTTTGGTACTACAATCGATTTGATGTAGTAATAGGGCCGACAATTTCGTCCAAATTATTGCCAAATTATCGAAAGGTTAATAAAAGTTAAAGAACTCTCAGTACTCTAATTACAAAAGGCTGTCTCATTCAGGAAGGTCTATTTCGGTCAAGTGACTTAATATAGTGCTAAAGGCAAGGCCTCTAATTTGACGATCATTTTATAGTGGAATATTACCAAAAGGCCATTTATATCAGACAGCTGCTGATACTATTGAAGCCTTCTTAGATTATTATATTAATTACTAAATAGACGTCCTCAATCTTTAGCACTTTTAAACTTGTAAATGATCGCCTACACTTGCCAAATTATGAAATTCGAATTATTATTTATAGTAAAAATGACCTTTAAGGTATCATAAAAATCAATAATTATTCATATTTTCTAAATAGATTCTTTAGAATTTTTCAAAATAATCTGACAACTATCGTCAATAGACGTAGTATCGGAAAATTTTTATTTCTGATAAGTTATTAAACCTGTTTTCGAAGATAATGATGGAGTCTTAGTTAGCCTGTCTGAGAACAATTCAGAAATTTAGTATTAAAAAAAAAGCAAATAAGGAGCCTCCTAGACAGTGCCGAAATAGGACACAAGCTAGCCGTGTTTCAAAAGTTGAAAATCAGATCAGGTTTCAAGTCCTACATAGGTACATACTGTTAAACCGTCTCATATCACTTTGTTAAATGATGGAGAGAAAAAAGGAACATCCTGTAACCGGACTTGGTTACAAAGAAGATCAGTTGAAGAGTGCGACAAGCTTGAGGTGCCAAGGGGCTCCAGAAAAGCTCCTTGGTCGGGGAGCAGAGTATATCTTGCTTTGGATTTCCTCTTATTTCTTAGTTACGCTACTGAAGTCATGAACATTTTCATACTAAAAATCATGAAACAGATGTTGATAAATAAATTCTTCTCTTATAGTTTAAAACCAAGATTGGGGAGCTATTGCCTTAGGTTGTTGTTAGTAGGTAGTAACACCTATGAGCAACAAATTCCCATATTATTATTGCTCTAATAAATCGTCGGTCTTCTAGCAGTTGTTGGTCGTCAAAACTATCAAATAGACAATAGACGCTGAAATGGTCAAACTTGGAATTAAGCATGAAGAAGAAGAAGAAAACAAGCAGAACAGGTCAAACACTGTCACTTCATTCTACAAGAATTATATCTTCTTCTATTTCTTCTTTTAGTGTTTTTATCAAAGGAACATTTACATAATCAGGTAGACCAAATCGTTTATAAACAAGTGAAGCATCCAGGGCAGTGGATTAGTATGTTTGGTCAACTTATCGTCCATAAAAACAGACCAACAGACAAAAAACAGCAACAACCCAAAAATATGAAATAAAAAAAAAAACACACGAAAAGGTTATAGATTAGCTAGAAGAATACACAAGAAAAAATGGAGGCAGTCTCTCTATAACGTTTCTTTTACCTTTTGTTCTTCTTTTCGCAACAACACAGTCTACCTTTGAGACGCATAATCAATTTAACCATATGGTGAAGAAGAGGAATCGTTTTTATAGCGAAGCAAAGTCAACTTGACTTTATCTCTGATGCTTCTATTCCACAGGGGAAGTGGAAACTCTCTTTTTTCGACAAATAGGACTAAATTTAACCACCCTTCTGCCAAGCATCAATCGTTACCATCTAGGAGTAGGAAAGATCCTGGAAGCTTTAAAAAATATTTTGCAATTTTTTTTCTTCTTGCCTTAGAGCAAAACAATTTAATTACACACGTGATGCAACTTGTTTTTGTTTTTTTTCTTCTTATATTTTTGTCCTTGGCATTCTGCACCCAGTACAAAACAAAACAAAAATTTTCTTTTTTGTACGTCATCTATAACGTGTAATAATAATTAAAACGATTTATTATAATAGAAAAATCGTTAATCTAACAGGTGGAATAGATACAGAAAAAAATAATCACCAAAAAATTCCATCAGTCTTTGTTGTTGTTTCGTTATTAGATCCACGATATAAACAATCTTCAAAAATTTCCCCATACAAACAATCCTGTTTGGGGTAATTGAATGAAATTGTGGGAAAATCTTAATTGGGAGCTGCGTAATTAAATCGCGTCAATTTCGTTGTGGAAAGCAAATGAAAAAAAAAAGTGAATGTCCTCATTTGTTTGAAAAAGGATAACACAGTTGGAGATGACAGATTTACTTTAAAAGTACTAGAAGTCAGTATACTTAATTGACATTTTCCACACTTTCAATAGAAGGAATTGGTGAAAATTTACGAAATTCGTCATTGGATTATTACAAAATATGAAACCTTGAAATAGATCAAACACATTCTGTATTCGTCTATTTATTTACAACTGAGATTGTAGTTGTTTTGTGAATTTATAAGAAATTCAAGGGAAGTCTTAATTTAAAAATCTTTTGTTTGCAGACGATTCAAAATGAAATTTTTACGATTATGTGGCATGAATTTACCATTTTTTGTTTTTTATAAAGATCATCTACAATTTTTAAATAATTTATAAATTTGACGAATCATAGTTCAGCATATTTGGTATTTTCTTGTTATTATTATGATTGTTATTGTCTTTTTAACATTTCCTGCAAGGTTATTTCATAAAATTTAACAAATTTGCGTAACAATAAGGTCACTATTACAAACACAATTCATCTACAAATCGATAATCCCCTATTGTTCGTTTCAATCGATCCATTTTATTGAATAAATAATAAACAAATTGATTGGAAATCATCAATAGGGTGAAAGTTTTCCGAACAGATTTTTGGTAGAAATCAGATGCAAAACCTTGACCGTAATACACTTTTACTATTTCGTTATTGTTGGGAAATTCTTTCAAATTATAATAATGAACCAAATTGCATCGAGATAAAAACGGAAAATTTCCGTTGGGAAATTGAAAGCTTGCTTATACACACGTGTGTGTACTCGAAGCAGAAGGCCTTCCCGGAAATTTACAAATAATAATCGATGGAAAATTGCCACCACCTCTCCGGTGCAACAGCCTTGAAGCAATTAACTACAATTAATTTAAGAATTTTGCGTTTTATCCAAAACCACAACTAGGAAACCAGCCGAATTATTTCGCCCGAAATGCGGATCTACTAGAAATACTGTTATCGAATAAAGTCGGAGATGAAGCACTCATTTTGGCGTTTTATTACCGATTTCCAAGGTTTATGTTTAATGAATTAAAATGTGAAAAAACTCACGGTTAGGCACCTATTAATAATCATCTAACTGTTTGGATATTTATGTAAATTATGGCCAAATTTACAAAAAATTCCGTTTCTCAAAAGGCGGGTATATTGACATCACATTAAATAACAATTATGTATACATATATATAGTAAATTTCCCCAGTTGAAGGTTCCTTTCTTTAATAAATTTTTGGTATGTAGGAAATAGTTACGAGGATCATTGCCAGACTTATTTACATTCAAAATTAATTATATCGTAGTATATGTAGGTATCTATATGTGGGTGGCCGTCACATTGCAATTTTAAATTAAGCAATTTGTATATTAAGACTATCATTCAGACATTGTTGTACATTTCATTAATTTGCATAAATAAACAACTATAGAACACGAAAATACAATAAACCTGGCGCAATATTACTTATATACAAACGTATTAATAGATAGAATCATCTTTTTTACATAATCATTGTAGTAGAATAAATATCCCCCCATCTAATTGAATTGTTGTTGTTAACACATGCTAACTTGAATCATTCAGATTCGTTGGAATGGATGATGAAGTCTCAAAGAGCAGAAAAAAAAAACAGGTAGCTCACTGAAATTATAATTGCTGATTATTATTTGAGAAATAATTTATCGACTTTTTTTAAAAAAAAAAACTAATATAAACTCATACATGAAAATATTGACGTCAATCTTTTGTATACAGATACAAGAATGTTATTGTATAAATAGACTGGTCTATTCCATTGTTGTTTTTGATCAAAATAATAATAATAATAATAATAATTCTTCAAATAATTGATTATTTTTAAGCAATAGGTAGTGCCGGAAAGTCAATGTAAACAAGAAAGGCTAATATTTGCATTTTCTTGTATTATTTGAATATGCAAACGAATTCAAATAATGTAAACACATATGTGAACATTTTTAAAAATAACGCCAAAATTTATTATGCTACATCTACAACTTTTCTCTGTAACCAAATAGTTCTATCTAATTCGAATAGAGAGCGCAAAAATCGTAAAATTGTTGTGGCGGCACCGTAATTACTTTTATAACGTGGGAAATTCAAAACTTATCAAAATTGCTGCAAGGAAACGGTAGAAATCTCTAATTAACAGATTTTTCACCTTATTTCTGCTGCATTACCAATTATAGAAATTTATCACCGAATTGGCTCCTTTAGTCATTCACCTTGTCAACTGTATGTACTATCTACATGAATAGATTTGTTTATCTTCTAGTAGATGAATACTAAGGATTATCGCTATTTTCTATCTATATTAGTGTGTATGAAATAAAATTATTTATTATTTAATTCAAATATCCCGCCGATTTCATGTTAGTACTGTAGCCACAGCCAGATCGTTCAAGTAATCCGGCAACCGTGCTCTCAACGAATCACGCTCGTTTTTCTTTCAGCTGACATCTGTGAAGTTGGGTTATGTTAGTTTTCTTCAAAAAAAAGCTATAAATTTGCTTATAAATCCTGAAAAAAATGGTGAAATTAACAGCTGAACTTATACAGAATTCGATGCAATACATCAATCCAGTTAAAGATCGTGAATTGGATTTGAGAGGTAATCTAAAAAATAAAAATAAAAATTTGAGGTTATGTTGGTATTTTTTGTTTGCAGGTTATCGTATACCAGAAATTGAAAATTTAGGTGCTACCGGTGACCAATTCGATACAATCGATTTCTCCGATAACGATATACGTAAATTAGATGGTTTTCCATATTTGAGACGATTGAAATGTTTATTATTAAATAATAATCGTATAGTGTATGTATGAATTGTTTAGAGTAATAATTTTCAATAAGATTATTTGTATAATTCTAGTCGTATTGGTGAACATTTAGATGAGAATATACCAAATTTAGAAAGTCTTATATTGACTGGTAATCATTTAGAAGAATTAAGTGATATTGAACCATTAGTAACATTAGAAAAATTAACAATATTAAGTTTATTACATAATCCGGTTACATCAAAACAACATTATCGTTTATATTTAATTTATAAATTACCACAATTACGTCTATTAGATTTTCGTAAAATAACAATGAAAGAACGTGAAGAAGCAAAATTATTATTTAAAAGTAAAAAAGGCAAAGAAATACGTAAAGAAATTGTTAAACGTGCAAAAACCTTCACACCAGGTGGTGGTGCTAATACAAACAATAACAATTTAGCACAAAGTAAAGGTTTAACAAATGACGAAATTATGAAAATACGGGATGCTATAAATAAAGCTAGTTCGTTGGAGGAGGTTGAACGATTACAAAAATTATTACAATCAGGACAGATACCAGGACAGGACAATTTGAATGGTGCTTTCTATCAATTTTCGATAATAAACACGATTTTCTTAATTGTATTTTTTTGTAATTTCAGGACAACAAAATGGCCAAAATGATATGGAATATGAATAAAGGTAATAATGATCGAAACAAATTCCATTTTGATTTAATTATCATTTTTTTAACGAAAATCCAGTTTGTTTTACAGCTTTTTTTACAATTAATTAGTTGATAAGAATACGATACTGCACAATTCAATAACAAAAAGCAAAGGTTTTGAAGCGATTTTTTCCATAATTGATACATAGAGTATTAATAATAAATTAAGTTTCATATTGTAATACAATTTTCTAATTATTCACCCTGTTTAACATCAAAAATACATCCCAAATTCGTACCTAAAGCAAGTAATGATGGGAAAATATCACCGAAACACATCAATTTATTTGTATCAGGTCGATTATCAGGATTCACATCTAACATTGTTTCAATTAATTGTTGTATTTGTGTACCATATGTATCAGTATCAACTTTTTTTATACGTCCATTTACAATTGACATTATAACATTTGATACTGGTCCATCGAACATTTTCTCCATCATACATAATTCATATAAAATACATCCTAATGACCATATATCCGATTTAAGATTATATGGTTTACCATTACAAACTTCTGGTGCTGCATAATTACATGTTCCAACAACTGTATCCGTTGATGTGTTACTATATTGTAGAAAAAACATTAATTTTTTGTTGTTGTTGTTTAATTGAATTGTGATTACCTTATTAATAGTTTAGAGATGCCAAAATCACCAATTTTGATCACATCACTATTGTTACCTGTTAAAAAGATATTTTCACATTTTAAATCACGATGGATGACGTTTTTCTCATGGATGTGATTGAGGCCTGATAAGATTTGACAAAAGAAATTCATCACATTCTATAAAATTTGAATAATTGTATCGAATTTTCGATTATAAATATGATAATTATACTTGTGGATGTAGACGGGTTGGTCGTTGTTGTGCTATATAATCGAATAATGTACCTTTATTGGCGTATTCCATGACAATATGATAAGTGCCTTTACTCATAAAACTATCGTAATATTGTATTATATTTGGATGGTCTAATGTTTTCAATACAGCAACTTCATTTTTTGCTGTTGCTAGTAATTCATCATTTTTACCAATATGAATTAGTTTGATAACGATTTTTTCATGGTTATGTTTACGTTCACACAAATGAATCGTACTGAAATTGTACAATTGTTGATTCTATTTCTTTTTTAATAAAAAAAGAAGAAAAAAATCGAAACTTACCCAAAAGTTCCACGCCCTAATAGTTCAATAACGTTATAAAAATCCATTTTATATTCTTTCAAACAAATCCAACTGACTGTATCGTGGTAGATAATTTTTAAGACAAGACAAAGTTTTATCGTTGAGCGATTTTAAACGTTTGTTTGAAAGTAGGGAAAATTTGAAAACTTTTTTCTATTTTCACGAATATTTGCTTTGGAGAAACTCAGTTCTTATTTTCAATATTACAAAGAGTCATGCAGTTGTTTCCAGAAAGGGAGACTCTTCACAAAAATCAAAACTAGATAAGTCAGCAGAGCCTTTAGTATTCTTTTTACACATTTTTGTTGAGATGGAATTTATGACAATATCTAGGAAATCGAGTTTTTTTAAGCCGGCATATTCATTTTGAAACTAAAGTGCAGGATTTTGCTGACGCTCGCCGCTTCTATTCTTACGATTAGTATATTCAAATATAACCGTTTACCAGTTTAAAAGATTTTGGAAACGGTATTCCCAATATCTTTCCTTATTGCGTCCACTCAAATCTTACCAACTCTTCTGTACGCTATTTCGGTGACGAAGTACTATCTTCAGTAGCATCTATTTGGGATCTTTCGAATTCCAAGTCACCAATTATGTCATTGGCAGCATATAATGGCGGTTTTCCACTAAACAGACTAGTCGAGTTTCTGTTTTGTTCAGGTTTTTCTTCCGAACGGGATTCGAAAAACAAAACAGCAACTGTCGCCAGTGAAGGATTTAGGCCTAGGCCCGCGAGGCCCGGGCCTAGGGCGCCACAGTTTGAGGGGCGCCAAACTTTGTAAAGAACTAAAAATTCAAAATTGATTGAGTTTTCTGTTGATTTTGAGAACAATTTTTATTGCTTTCTGCCTCACTGTTACTACTCAGGAAGGTAATTGGACAGTCTTAAGGATAGGTAATCTTACAAATATCCTACGAGCTATCTGTCTTCAACCCAGACGAAAGCTATAAAAGTGTCTCGATTCTTGTAGTTTCTTCTACGTTCCTAGATGAAATGTTTCAACCGGCATGTATTTCTTGACATTATAAGAAGGGCGACACATCAGAGCAGGCTTAGGGCGGCACATCAAAGCGGGCCTAGAGCGCTATCACAACCAAATCCGCTCCTGACTGTCGCAGAAAACTCCAGTCTTCAAAAAGTCTGTAAAAAGTTGCGGTTTTTTTCTACCCCAGTTTGTGTTTTGTCTGTTTAGTGGAAAAGCTCCTTTACTGAGGTCTTTCAAATTCCAAGTATTTTTCGTAACGAAAAACATAACACCTTCACCTTTAACATCTTCACCAAATTTACCAATTTCATATTGATGATTTGATTATCATTCAAAACATAATGTGATCGATTTGATTTTATTAATGTTGGCAAACAATGTCCATATTCAAATGATTCTAAACCACCATGACCACCAAAAATAGTTGTTTTTTTTTTGAATGTGTCCCATTTAAAATACATGTAAGAAAAAAGTTTTTTCTTTGTTTTTTAATTAATTGTGTGATTTTTTTTCCGGATTTCCGTTTTCATATCCTTGTAGGAAATTGAATTCTCTACAAAAATGATCTCTTATGTTTTTTATGTAAAGCTAGTAGGGAAGGAGTTACAGTGTAGAAAAAGGGGGAAAAATCAAATTTTCAATTTTAGAAAGAAAAAAATTTTTTTTTCTGTTTTTTGTTAATTTTATTTCGATATGTCTTTATTAAAAAAAAACTGTTACATGAAAATATTTTCTGTACAAAACTAACTAAAAATTTTATATTTAATTAATCGATAATAATAATAATAATAATAATAATAAATATAATTAATATAGCACTGTTTCTTTTTCTTCTTCTTTAACGTTTGTTATTATAATGGTTCCCTCGTCGTATTGATGTTTTACAACAATTTATTGTAAACACCAGACAAGCAATAATTGAAATAATTATAAAATATACAACTAGAACCACATATAAATTGTCATAATAATAATAAGATTCAATTGTATTTATATGATAATCGTAATTTAATAAAACTTGTGTACCATTTGGTGGTGGACATGGTAATTGCACTATAATGTCTTGGTGTTGGACCTAAAAAATTTTATCATAAAAATAATTTTCTATACGAATTAGAAAATAAATCTAAGGATTTACCTGTTTATTTCGACATAACATTGTTGGAAAACTACTAGAGATAGCCTCTATTGATAATTCACGATTTAATAAATACGATATAGTCCATGTTGTTGGATTGATAAATTCCAACCATTTTATATAAAATGGTAAATCTTTAAAATGTATTAAATAACCAGAGATAATAAAGAATATTGATAAGATAATTGATGAGATTATTGTTGCAAAACTATTCCATGGTAATAAATAAATCGAGATTAAAATTAATTTTTCAATACAGATCAAGTATAACAACATTATTGCTGAAATTTTGAAAATTTATCAAATTTGTTTAATAGAAATAATCAACTTTAACCAGCCTCCTGTATCTGTAATCTGTGTATTATAATTCTTTATTATTTATGAAACTCGACCACAGATAGCGCTAGTAGTAAATTGAGGATTATTACCCGTAATGGGTAATTAACCGATGAACGGTCCTCAAAACACTATTAGCGCCATCTGTTATACATGGCTTGAGAATGCGAAGTATTTTAATTTTTTCCAGCCATATTGAAGAAGATACAGTGGGCTTGACTTTAACTCACCTATATAAACATAGAAACCTTCATAATTACTAAAACTTTGCATATAAAGACCTGTCATCGAATAACTTGGCACTAGATAGATCAACCATATGAATAATGATGGAAACAAAGTAATAATGCTCTAAAAACAAAATTATTGGATCTTCATCTCAATCTTCATTATTAAAAATTGAAACTTACTTTAGTGATGATATAAGTAGTCCTACCATATAGTCCATCTTTTATATCACGTTCAACTTGACTTTTATTACTTTTAATTTCGGTTATTGTTAATAACAATAAAATCGACCATGGCATTAAACACATCATACAATAATGATAACCTAGACGATCATTTAATTTTAAATATGGATCTGTATTTGGTATATCCCAAAATATTGCACCAGATATTAACGATAAACTCGCCGATATTATTATTAATAATAACCATTTGATGAACGTATTTGGTTGTGTATAAATCATGGATTTCCTGCAAATAATCTAATAGAGTCTCAATCAAATTCTACGTGGTTAAACTTGCACGCAGGGCGCGGCCGTCTTAATAAACTCTAGCTCTCTGGGCTAAAAACAATTTGGCGCCCGAATTACATTAGATTAATTAATCAACAGAAATTGATTCAGCAGTTGGATATACTCGATTTGCTGCTGAGCTTAACACAGTTAGCCCATAGGGTTACAGTGAGGGCCTGCTTGCAAGTGAAAAATGGGTAATGATATTTACGTTAACAATACGAATCCTTTTGTAAAACAACTATTGTCCCTTATCGTCATCGGTAGTGTAGATGGTGGTCCTGGATCACTCATCGGTTCCTGTTTTTGTCGGAATATATCCGCTAATTGTTCGATTCTTTGTGATGATTCCAGCATTGCTTCAGCCGATAAATCATCTAATGTTACTAAATCAACTGTAATTACCATTTTTTTTTTTTAAATTAATTAATTAATTATGGGTGGCAGTCGGTGGTGTCTTACGATAATAATCTGAAGGATTCTTAAATGACGGACATGGGTATTCAACTAATGCAAAATATGGCAACATATCACATCGTCTACCACTGAACATTGTACGTCCAGCTGATATTAACAAAATTCTTGATAACATTGTGAAAATTTCATAAGTTGGTGGATGTAATGTTAAGATAACAGCACGTCCTAATGTGTTTTCAACACCACCATTTGCCCATTGTCGTAAATATTCAATTAAAAAGAATGTATCAAATATATCCATCCCTTTTGTTGGTTGATCTAATACAACAATATCTGTATCTAATAGTAGATGACAGGCGACATTTAAACGACGCTTCTCTGATGTTGTCATTGATGCTACTTTTGTGTTACGTACTTGCTCCAAACCGAGATCTTCAATTAAGACATTTATCTACAAAGAAGAATAATTATTGATCTTTGTTTGTTTGTTTTTAAAAAAAAAAAAATATTAACCCTACCCTATCAACGGGATCAATTTTGAAATAACCCATTTTTTCTGTTGGTCTTCTAAGATCATAACAGAATCTTAATGTTTGCAAAACGGTCATATCTTTACATAAATTCAAATTATTTTGTACATAAGCTACACGTTGTTTTAAAGCGTCATTTGATTTAATATTTTGACCATTCAAAATTATATCACCAATTGCTGGTGATTTATAACCAGCTATAATATCCAAAATTGCAGTACCTTCATCTTCAGATGTTGCCATAATTGCTAGAATTTCACCACCGCGTACTTCAAACGAAATCTCACTCAATAATAGATGTTGTTTTGATTTGAAACAATCCATTTTGGGCCACACACCGATTCCACATACCTATGAATGAGATCAAAAAGTCTGGATCAACTTTTGCTGTTATGGGGGATTTTTCAGGACTAATCCATCTATCTTTCTATCCAAAACCTCCAAGGAGCTAATGTTTACTTAGTACCCGGTGCATGTTTTGGGTTTCCCAGGACGTCCAAGGAGAAGAGAAGTTGGCACCCTGTGCGTGGAACAAGGGATATTTTGGGTTTCCCAAGACGTCCAAGGAAGAGAAGATCAGGAACTTTAGTAAGCTGACGACGCGGATATTGTTGGAGAAGGTAAGGAGATCAAAGTGAAGAATGCACTGCTACTGAAGATTTACAGGTTGTGATAGGGTAAGACGCCTAATACTAAAAGGTGAAAGGGCAGCGAAACAAGTGCCTCCTAAACTACAAACAATATCGAATTATTTCATTTCATTATTACTTGTAAATGTGGATAAATGAAAGTCGTGCCCGGTTCATCCGTATTCATATACTCAATCCGTCCGGAATGTCCTGGTCGTGCTGTATCTACCGATAAATGACTTTCAGCCTTTGCTTGTGCTAGATTTTCTCTAAACAAACTATCCTGATGATGATGATGGTGGTGGTGGTGGTGGTGATGTTGTTGTTGTTGTGGTTGACGAAATTCCGCTACACTATTCCTTCGTGGATCTCTCATATTATGTGAATGCCGTATACCATAATTTTTATTAAAATCAGCCGATATTAGATCCGTCTCCGATATGCTTTTATTACGATTCCATTGATTCTGATGACGTAAACCGCTTTGTTGCATTACAGCCAATGGTATACCTGGACTACCCTATATATATTGTAGGTAATTCAAATAAATTTAAATGAATCACAAATAATTTTGATATAATTATGGTGCCCTACCCCTTGATGGGCGAGAAGACAATTTTGTTGTTGTTGTTGTTGTTGTTGTTGTTGGACTTGTTGTTGTAGTTGCATCCGAAAATCTGGGTCAGAACGATATTTCCTGTTCTGTTTATATTGATTTGTTGTTTCATTATCTGAACTATCATAGCCGGAACTGCCATCTCGAATTGTTCGATTTCCGGATTTCGAACCTCTATATATATATATATATATAGGTAATATTTATATGGAAAACTTTCACTATTTTTACTATTATTAGATATTATTATTATTGACAATACCTGCCGTAAGGTCGTGCTGAAGCATTCCGTACAAAATGTTGTTGTCGTTGTTGTTGTGGTGTAGCAGATCGATTTGAACCATTATGATTTGGTGGGAAGACACGTGGTAGACCAAATTTTAAATATGTGTACATATTTGAACCTAAAGCCGATCTAAATCAACAACAATTAAAGAGAATCGATAGAAAAACAACCAAAAAAAAAACTCACTTTGGACCGTATCGCGGATGTGATAAAATCGATTGAACTGTTGTATCACGTAATTGAAAATTTCCATAAGGTAATGGACTTTTATCAGATGATCCCAATGCACTATCCGTAAAGTCGGAATTTAGGTTTTGCCTTCAATCATGGATTATATAAACGATTATTATTAACATAATTATACAACAACTTTCAAATTTTTCAAATTATTTTATTGAATATTAATATAAAAGTAAAAGTTATCTATCTACCTATATGGAAATATTACGATAAGTACCTGTAAATAGACCATGCGTGTAAATCTTCACTTGCTGTACCAGAAAATGTGCGCGATTCCGGATTTGATGGTACGGAATATTTACGTTCCATTTCGTAACTTTGCGAACCACCACCCTGTGATGGGGTGCGACTACGCATCATTCTTCCGTCTTAATTGAAAAAACACACACACAGAAAGTTTCCCAATCAATCAATCAATCAATCAAATTGACATCTGTAAGAAATCCTATTGTTAGTTAGATACAGTTAGATTGCTCTCATTATTTCTGTTTTTTTCGTTAACATTAAATTGGTTGGTAGATTTGACCAATGTACGTTTTTCCCATGAATTTCGTCTTACTGTTAGTCAACTTTCTTACGAATTCGTTCTTATGTTATGAGAAGTATAAGAAAATCGAGGATAAGTACGGTATAAGGAGAAAGATCAAGTCATTGACCAAAGTCATTCACCGTTTCAAGGTCTTGGAATTTAAATTTCTTCATGTTTTTTTACAAAAACTATTTGGAAAAAATCACAAACAAACAGTATTTTTCCTTCTAAATATTCATTAACTTTCATAATAACCGGTAATAATCGAAATAAAACCTGTAATTATTGAAATAGTTACAAAACTGTGATAATAGATAGAAATTTGATACTGTTAGAATTTTTTTTTAATTATAGTAGGGCCATATGGCGCGACCTGTCGCATATGTTCCACTACGAAAAATATTCAAGAATTTCATTGTAAAAATGAACTGTACTTTTACAGATAAAACATCAAATTTCGGCTTTTTCCAGTTAGAAAAAAAAAACGTTACATTTTACTGAAAAATCGATCACAAATTTCAGACGAGTTCGCTACTCAACCGATCATTGAAGTCTCCGCACCAATTTTCTCAAAGATTACAAAAAAACTACACGATTCTTTTGAAATATCACCATAATTGTGCCAATCATCAAATAAACGTAATTCATGGGTGAAATGTGTTAGATTCGCTGAAATTTGTTGATTAAAAATCAATTATTGCAAAACGATAAGTTAGTGTTGTGATCGACTATTGAAATCTCTTCAAGTAATCACAGAAATTGTTTTAATTCTAATTGAAATTCATCTGACACTAAAATAGGTGGTGATTCAATTGGAAAGAATTTAAAAAATATTCGACCATGAACACGACAATAATAATATTTAGAAAATACGTAACTTACCTTCATTTTGTTGTGATTTGTTTAGGTAATCACGAAAAAAATTTAAAAATACTTTCAAACAAACCGTGAAACATTTATTTGAACGTAAAACTATTTAAAATTTAACAAAACTTTGTTGAAATCGCTGAAACACAACACACTTTTGTTATAAACTAAATACTTGACGTATGAACCGCCTATTACCAACATTATCCGAAATATTTCACTGTTAAACAATAACTCTAACACAGTTAGGTATTTATCGATGGAATTTATTACAAATAAGCCATTTTAAACAATCCGTAAATGTTACAAACAATTCGTACCATAGATTCTTGTGTTAGAAATAAGAGATTTTTGTGTTTAGTTTCTCCAAACACCTAAACAACATCAAAGTTGATTTCCACTGGTATTTACAGTTCACCTACCTGAAACAACTTTTATTCAACAGTTTTGCATTTGTTGAAGACTACACGACACACACCCATAAAAATGAATTTGGATGAATACACGTTAGAATTAACCAACATTTTCTATTCAGGACAGGTAATTTTTATTCAAAATCAACCCTTAAATATGTTATTAATATTTGCGTAATTGTAGGTTGAACCGGGATCTTTAACGCAAAAACTTTTCGGTAATGTCAAAACTGGTGTTATCCTCAAAAACGTATCAATGACCGTACATTCTGGTGAAGTGTTAGCAATACTTGGTTCGAAAGGTAGTGGTAAAAAAGCGTTATTAGATGTGATTTCACGACGTGCCCAAGGACCTGTCCGTGGTCAAATCCTTTTAAATCAACAACCAATGTCTTTGAAATTATTCCAACAACGTTGCGGCTATGTTACACATACTTGTGATTTTATTACAGGATTAACAGTGGAACAAACCCTCAATTATACACCGATTAAAGTATATCGTTTGTAATTTTTATTAATTCTTACTAATTCTAAAGGATTTAAGGTTGAAAATTATGAGAGACGTACCAAAATCAAACAAATCATTGCTGATTTAGCATTATCACAAGTTGCTACACGTTGTGTTGAAGATTTAACACTTAGCGAATATCGACGTTTAATGATTGGTGTTGAATTAATCAAAGAACCAATTGTTTTATTATTAGATGAACCAACATGGAATTTAGATCCATTAAATACATATTTGATTATATCGATATTATCGAATATATCGAAAAAATATGGAACTGCAATTGTATTAACAATGGAAAAACCAAGATCTGATGTTTTCCCATTTTTAGAACGTGTACTATATTTGTGTTTAGGTGATGTTGTTTATACTGGCAGTACAAGACAGATGTTGGAATATTTTAATGCTATCGGTTTCCCATGTCCACATCTTGAAAACCCGCTAATGTACTATTGTAAGTTTTGCTGCAGTACCTTACAGTCTTTGCCGGATTAAGGCAGGAGTCGCTATGCTCGAGAACCTTTCTTTGAGTATAACCAAGAGTAAAGACCCATAATGCCTTAATCCGGTAGTACTTACAGTTGTAATACTATTTAGAATTTGAAATTGTTCCACGCAGTATGTCTATCGACAGTGGATCGACGTTCCCGTGAACGTTTCATTGAGAGCAACCACCAGATCGCTACATTAGTCGAAAAATTCAAAACTGAAGGCAATATCTATGAGAAAGCATCTAAATACGGTCCAAGCACACTAAATACGAATCGTAGCCATAAAAACAATAAATTCTCATTGTTTATCAATAATAGAAACCCGATTTTTACATTTTGGAACGTTTACTTGTAAGTAGGTACCTATTTGAAAATTACTTAATTTAATTAATTAATTAATTAATTGTAGTCGCACATTATTGGCAACTTTCAACTGTAATAAAGCTGGAATTTCACGAATTTTCCAACGATTATTCTTATTACCGCTATTTTTCTTTATATTATGGCTGATTTATCGCGATATGCAACTTGTACAACACACATTTATTTCAAGAAGTGGTTTATTATTTATTTGTCTGGCTAGTACCTACTTTTTGGGCATTTTGAATTCTATCCTATTATGTAAGAATTCTAATTGTTATCTATTGTTTATTTATTCAAAGATTGTTTTGTAGTTCCACGACATAGGACTCGATATTATCAAGAATCGCAAGAAGGCCTCTATGGCGCAATTATCTTTCTACTCTCTTATAATTCGGTAACGATTCCATTTTCTTTCTTTACTGTCTTAGGTGGTACTGGTATTATCTTCCAATTATTGAATTCTTATGAAAATTTGGAAGATTATTTGTATTTTGTATTAATATTATGGTCGTGTTATCTATTTGCTGAACAACAAACAATGACAATTCTAATGATTGTTAAAGATCAAATAAAAGCGGCAATTTTCAGTATTTACATTACAACAATCTATCTAGCTTTATGTAGTGGACAATTAAGGTATTATCGTTATTGATTTGTTATAAATTGATATAATTAATTGTTTATTGTAGATCATATAAAAGTCTACAAGATTGGTTGGTATATTTGACTTATGGTATGCAAACACGGTATGTTTCAGCATTTTTAAATCGTCAATTCTTTCTAATCAATGATTTAAGTGAACCATTACCGTACAATACGAATCATACATGTACCAATATGAATTTGATTGAAAGTAGTACGAAATTAATAACGAATTATTGTCGTTATGGTTCTGGTCGAGAATTTCTAAATGAACGTTATGCAAGAAATAGTAATGATTCAATATTTAATACAATCTTGGATTCGGATACAAATTTAAGTATTGCTTTTGCATTTGTTATTGGTTCGATTATTTTCAATTTTTGTTTATATTTATTACCATTACCAACATTTATTAAAGCGAAATTTCGTGAATAAAACCACAAATTTATTTACATTTTGTTTATTTTATTTGAATTTGTTGTAATGTTTTTAAATTGTTGGCAATTTTAAAATCACAACCTGTACATTTCTTTAGATCATCAATTGATAGATTTTCACCGATTTCATTCAATAAAAGTCCATGATTTGGATCAACATCGAATACAGCTTTTTCTGTTATAATCATATTAACGCATCGTTGTCCAGTTAATGGTAAATTGCATTTGTCTAAAATTTTCGCATTACCATTCTTAGCATTATGTTCCATACAAACTACAACTTTTGTACCAGGTGCTGCAACTAAATCCATAGCGCCACCCATTCCTTTTACTAATTTTTTCTATAAAAAAATACTAAATTTGATTAATTTTGTTATAATTAGAATTAATTAGTAATTACAGGAATCATCCAATTAGCTAAATCACCATATTTGGAGACTTCCATACCGCCGAGCATTGTTAAATCAACGTGACCCCTAAAATCATGTTGTTTTTTTTTTAAAAAAAAAAGATATATTTTTCGTCAAACATTACCCTCGAATCATTGCGAAACTATCATCACTACCGAAATACGATGCTCCTGGTACTACAGTAACTGTCTCTTTACCAGCATTAATCAAATCAGGATCAATATTGCCGGGTGTTGGAAACGGACCTAAACCCAAAACACCATTCTCGGATTGTAATAAGATTTCTACATCGTTTGGAATATAATTGGAAGCCAATACAGGCATACCAATTCCTAAATTTACTGTAATTCTCTAAATTAAAGAAAATTAAACCGAACATTTTGTAGCAGTAATAAAAAGAATGCGAAAAAGGATACCGTACATGCCATCTTTGAATTCTAAAGCAGCTCGTCTGATTATCGTTTCACGTACACGATCCGATCTTGGTATTTCTGCTTCATTGCTAGTAGTTTTTCGTACTTTCAAACGTTCAATTCTCTTTTCAAATTTCGATCCTTTAATGATACGTTGAACGAAAATACCAGGTAAATGGACCTCATCCGGATTCATATCACCAACATCGACGATTTCTTCAACTTCAGCAATTGTAATTTTGGCCGCTTGTGCCATTGGTGGATTAAAATTCCTTGCTGATTTACTAAAACCAATAGTTGTAATTATTGTTTTTTTTTTGTCAGTTACAGAATTTACTTAAAAATTAAGTTGCCATAACGGTCGGCTTTCCATGCCTTAATTAAAGCAAAATCACCAGTAATCGCCTCTTCCATAATATAATTTTTCCCATTAAATTGTTGCGCCAATTTTGGTTTACTTGATATTTCAATATTACCATTTTTATCGTATTTTATCGGTGCACCACCCTCATGCACCAAAGTACCGTATGCGGTAGGTGTGAAAAATGCTGGTATACCAGCACCACCAGCACGTAAACGTTCCGCTAATGTACCTTGTGGTGTTAATTCAAC
>JAZBGY010000341.1:45088-70993 GCA_037414755.1 Lydus trimaculatus | reverse complement strand
CTCCACCAAAAATTCAAATCTTACACGCAATATCACTTAATTACGTTTATTGACGCTTAATTAAAAACTTCTAGAGTATCATGCGTATTCTACTTTCTACTGTTATTTGTTCCGTTCGATTTTTAAAGCCTAATGTACCTTTCGACAAGATTTTTTTCTTCCTAAAGAACTTTTTTTTTTTTTTGGTTTAGATTGCATCGTACTTGTTGTAAAGAGAGTAAATCACCAGATGATGAATTATTTAAAAAATTATCATTAAGATATGCTGATACACATCCATTAATGCATTCAGGTAATGCATGTAAAAGTGAACATTTTGATAATGGTATAACAAATGGTGCATATTGGTATGAAGTACGTGGTGGTATGCAAGATTTTAATTATATACATTCAAATTGTTTTGAAATAACATTTGAATTAAGTTGTTGTAAATTTCCATTATCAAAAAATTTACCAAAAGAATGGTATAATAATAAAGAATCATTATTACGTTTTATTGAATCTGTACAATGGGGTGTTAAAGGTATTGTTAATGATATTAATGGTGAACCAATATTAGATGCTGATATTGTTATTGTTGGTATTAATCATAATATAACAACATCAAATCGTGGTGAATATTGGCGTTTATTATTACCTGGTGATTATGAAATGTATGCCTCAGCTTATGGGTAAGATTTTTTGTTTAGTTTTTTTGTATATTAGAAATCCGGCTCGAACGACCAATTTTATATTGAAAGTCTAGAAATAAGTTACTCTATCTTCTTGTAATTTATTTCAAAGTCAATTGGTCTTAGCGTTTGCGTAGAAGGGTTGGGGGAGTCCCAATATCACATACTGTATTTCTTGTAAACTTTAATGCTCAAGGTTCGGAGTACATGCTCCTCTTCCCCTAGATTTAGGGGTGTTTTTGATCTATCATCTACTATCAATCAGATAAGAGAATTCAAAATTATTTTTTTTTTAGTAATGAATCAAAATAGCCATCCCTCGATTTACACGGTATATACGTTGCAGGATAAATCGTGTAAAACAAATGGCAGACGTTTGCTATTGACGTTTTTTGAAAAGGTGGCGTTCAGTAAGTTTCAATCGAACTTTCAAAAGAGTGCGTTCACTAATACTCTTTTAATTTATGAACCGTGTAAAGTGGAAACGTGTAAATTAAGCACCGTGTTGATTAAGTGCCGTGTTAATTGAGGGATATATGGTGTATTTGAAATTTCGAAATTTTTATATATATTTTTTTGTTATTGTTGCTTTCAGTTTTCAGCCATCTGAATTAGTACGTGTTCATGTTGATAATGGTACAACAACAATACAAAATTTCACATTACATCGTTTAGCTATCGAACGAGGTAATACAAATCGTTTTAACAACAATTATGATGATTGGTATTGGTCTCAATAAAAAAAAATAAAAAAAACTGCACAAAAATTTTGTTATTTTGCAAATTTTAACCACTGCTTTTATTGCACTTTACATTTACATTATTTACTCTATTGCTCTCTCTCTTTCTAACCCTGCCTCTCTAACTCTATTATTATTATTATTATTTACGATTAGTATTATTATTACAATTTTTTAAATAGATTTATGAACTGCAATTGTTCTAAAATATAACTATTTAGGGTCTATGCAGACGACGTTTATTTCACGCGCGTTTGTGGTGCGTAAAAATGTCGTAATAGCAGATTGTTTTCGTTTGTATTAATAGAAACGAGCATGCGCGCCAACATCATGAACGTATGCAAAGGTGCATCACGTTTCCCACAAGTCTTAGGTGCGATTAGTGCGCATGATCAGTGCGTGAAAAAGACGTAATGTGCATAGGCCCTTATAACTAATGTAATTATATTTTAGAACGCTAAAAAAGTTTGCTTGTGTTGTTACTAACGTTTTTTTTTTTTTTGTCAAAATACATGTGTTTATAAAATTACGTTGTATTTTGTATCATTTTTTTTTTAATTATCACATTTTAGTATTATTGTTTTTTCGAAAATAAATAAAGAATTTTTTATCTTATAAGCATGTGTATTTTATTCTTGATTGAAGCATTTCTAACCTTTAATAATTCATTAAAATTGGAAAAAAAATAAAATCAAACACCTTGGATGATAATTTTTGGGAATGGTTAGCACTTTTATAGATTTTTACGTAAGCATCTTACGATAATCCTTATACAGTGTTGGTTTTTCAAATGAAAACATTGGAAAAAAATACCAATGTTCCACTATGATCATAACAAAGATGGAAGAGGATTTGATGTTTAGAGAAGGCTCTAAGAGTCGGCGGATTCAAAGGCGACAAATCACATTCTAATTTATGTGAAACCCCCAAAAATTAAATGGTGCTGTTTTTTTTCCCAATGTTTGCATTTGAATAACCAACACTGTATGTATAAACGGTCATTGGCGAATGGGACACTTTTATACAGATTGTCTTGTGAATAGCGAAACTGTGAATCTTACCTTTAAAAAATCTGATAAATCTCGTAACACTTTCTTGTATACAAAAAAACATCAACAATAAAACAGCGAATGTAGAGTGGGGGAAATGTATAATCGATTACCCAACATATTCCTTATAATATTTCGCTATTCACAGGACAGACTGTATATTTTTTCCAATTTTTTTTTTCTTCAATTTCTAGATGAATACAATCAATTAGAACAAAATATTACAAATTTATATGATGAATATGGTTTTATGATAAGTGATAAGAATCTATTTAAACATCATCATTATGATGATATGGAACAATTTTTAAAAGATTTCAATCAAATGTATCCAAATATAACGTATCTACATTCAATTGGTAAAAGTGTTTTAGGTAAAGAATTATGGGTGATGGTACTAGGCAGTACACCAAATAAACATGTACCAGGTATGTTACTACTCGCGGGGCGGGCGGGCGGGCGGGGGGGGGGGTACTAGAGGTCTTTCTGGGTCAAAAATACACAAGCTGGTAATATGCCTGACTTTTGCCGATGTCCGGTTAGTCGGAGGGGGTTTCACATTAGCCAATAGAGTTCACATGTCGTTCTATCTGACTACAGCGCATGAGCTGATGATATGGGCGTGTCTCCACGGTATTTTTGTTCCAGAAAGACCTCCTTTTATCAAGATGAAGCCAAATGATTCATTCAGTGCCTAGAGCGACCACTCTACTCGCTCTACCCCAAAGTCGCCCTTACTGACAATAATAATAATAATAATAATAATGCAAAGTACTTACCCTAAACGGGGTTGTATATAACTATGATAATGTGGACAAGATTCGTTATTTTTATATCAATTATTAAATTGTTATCAGTAGGGATTTTTCGCCACTCCCTTAATAATAGGTATATAGAATTTTTCCCGATTTTTTTTGGCAAAATTGTAATATTTATAGGAAAACCCGAATTTAAATATATTGCTAATATGCATGGTAATGAAATTGTTGGTCGTGAATTATTATTATATTTAATAAAATATTTATGTGAACATTATGGTACAGATATACGTATAACAAATTTATTAAATAAAACACGTATACATTTAATGCCAAGTATGAATCCTGATGGTTATGAAATGGCACATGAAGGTGATCCTGATAGTGGTGTTGGACGTGGTAATGCACATAATATTGATTTAAATCGTAATTTTCCTGATCAATATGGTATTAATGATGTAAGTAACTTAAACCAATTATAACTATTCCCGCCAAATATTTCTATTGGTTGATTATTATTATTGGTTAATTCTAAACCAATCAATGATTATAATTCAAAATTTGATTATGATTGGTCGATTATGTAAATTTCAACCAATCAGGTCTATTCCCGCCAATTAGAAGTGTCTTGTTATTGGTTATTTCTTATTTTTAGTACAATCGTTTTGCTGAACCGGAAACAAAAGCTGTAATGGATTGGATATTATCAGAACAATTTATATTATCAGCAAATTTACATAATGGTGCATTAGTTGCAAATTATCCATATGATGATAATGCAAATGAACAAAATGGTATAGAAAATCTAACACCAGATGATAGAATTTTTAAATATTTAGCATATACATATGCCCATACACATAAAACAATGTCATTAGGTAAAAATTGTCCACAATTTCCTGATGAACATTTTGACAATGGTATTGTAAATGGTGCTAAATGGTATATTGTTACTGGTGGTATGCAAGATTGGAATTATTTAGTTGCAAATTGTATGGAATTAACATTAGAACTTGGTTGTTATAAATATCCATATGCAAATGAATTATCAAAATATTGGTTAGATAATCGTGATGCATTAATTAAATATATTGAACAAATTCATCAAGGTGTACATGGTTTTATAAGAAGTACCATAGGTACACCAATATCAAATGCATTAATTAAAATTGATAATAATACACATTTTATTAAATCTGGACAATATGGTGATTATTATCGTATCTTATTACCAGGTAGATATAATTTAACAATTGAAGCATTAAATTATGAAAGTTATACAAGTGAAATTGAAATTAAATTTAATCAAACATTAATTTATAATGTAACATTAATGAAAGATGATCCATTACATTGGGCTAGTGCATATGATTTTGGTATTGGTAATAATCAATATCATCCAAAATATCATACAAATAATGAAATTTATACAATATTAGGACAATTAGAAAATCAATATAATGAATTTGCTGAATTTCAAAGTGGTAATAATTATATATCAATGGCTATACATTGGTTGAAAATGACAGATATGGTAAGTTGCGCATGCGTTTTAATGATGCGTAAGTAAGTCTCTAAGGCGCATGCGTCACTATTAAAAACAATAGCGAACACGGCTAATGTCAGTTTTGTATTTGCAACGTTTCATATGCGTCTGCGCGTACTGTAAGAGTGTTGAGTCATAAAATGGGCGGTTGAGTTGATAACTGTTTGTTCATTTTTAATATTTTGCATATTGCCAATACATGCGTTTTGTTTGCGTGTTGTCGGCTGCGTCACAAATTTTGCTACCTGAAAAATGTGTCTCTTTTTTTCTTCTTCTTCAAGACTAGAGAAAATCTTTCATTGACCTCAGATTTACTTAGTGTTATCTGGGAGTATGAGATTCTCCGTTTAGTGGCATACCCACTAAAATTCTGCCTCATCTCTTTCTATCCCTGAAATATCGTTGAAAAGTGATTTTTACTGGTGCGACTATGCGAATTTTGTAGTTGTAACGTTTCATATGCGTCTGCGCGTACCGCAAAAGTGTTGAATCTTAAAATGGAGGCTGAAGAGATAACGGTTCAATTTAATGTTTTGCCAGCAGTACTTTGCATGTGTTGTCAACAGATGCGTTTTGGCAACTCTATACGTGTTTGCATGTGTTGCCAATAGATTCGTTTTCGCAACTCTATACGAGTTTGCATATGTTGCTAATAGATGCGTTTTCGCAACGCTACACACAAGTTTGTATGTGTTGCCAACAGATGCATTTTCACAATGCTATACGAGTTTGCGTATTGTTGTCGGCTACATCACAAATTTGATACCTGAAAAATGTGTCTCTTTTTTCCTTCAAGACGCGAAGAAATCTTTTAGTCACCTCAGATGAGCCATATGGGAGTGAGATTCTCCCTTTAGGGGCAAACCCACTAAAACTCTGCCTCAGGAACAGCGTTGAAAAGTGAATTTTGAAATTCACGACTAACAACAAGCCTAAGATGACCCAATGCCATCTGAGAGTGTGAGATTCTCCCTTTAGGGGCATACCCACTAAAACTCTGCCTCAGATACAGCATTGAAAAGTGAATTTTGAAATTCAGGACTAACAATAAGCCTAAGATGACCCAATGCCATCTGGGAGTGTGAGATTCTCTCTTTAGGGGCATACCCACTAAAACTCTGCCTCATCTGTCATTAGTCAAAGGCCGTGTTGAAAAGTGAATTTTAAAGTTCAATGCTAACAATAAGTTAAGACAGCCCCCAGTGCCATCTTGAGGTGTGAGACTCTTCCTTTGGGTATATCCACTACGCTGTGAACCGTTATGAGGCATAACATCAGGGTAGGTTGGCTCATGCTTTTGACATTCGAAAATTGCGTATTCTACAGTATTTTGCTTTCCACATGCCACACACTCAGCATCATCATCATCAGTCTTTTGGCACCTATTAAGATAGTCAGGGAAGGCTCTATGGCTGCTCAGAACTTGTCTTGAATAATAATTTAGATTCCCATGCCTCGGTGTTCATTTCAGCCTTTTTGGATCGAGTAATAGTGTTTGACCAACTAGTGTTGATGATGACTTAGTCTATAGAACCGGATCTAGCATAAATTGCACTCGGGGCAAATAATAGCAGAGACTCTCAAGAGGGGTACTATCAAGGTGAATAGCATACCATGCGTAAAAAAAAGATATCCTATATTTAGCTGAATTTTGAAAATTCTGAAACAATACCACAATCAAATTTTGGATTATATGTAGAGGCGGTCGAATTTCCCATTGGGAGTGTCCCATTACGTCATGGAATCGTTTTAAGATAATAAGTTAGTTTGAAATATAAAAAACTCGGGAATTTTACCGGAAACAGACAGCAGCAGTGCCACCGCGGGGGCTAATTCTTAAATATCGCAGTTGCCGTCTCCAAACAAATTTATCGGGCATTTTTTTCGCCGGTGGCGATATGCCGCCTTCAAAAATTTATCGTCAGGACCTAATGGTCTTTTAGCCTTTCGTTAAAGATCCTCTAACACCGTATATCGCGCGCGGCAAGTGTTTTGTAGCAAAATGGAAGTCGAAGAGGTAACAGCTGTTCTATATTTGCACCTTCGTCATTGTAAAAAACATAAACGTCCACAGTATTGGATGCTGCGTTGCGAAATGCTTGCCGCACGCTACACGGCTGTTGCGCTGCGTTAGTAAGTCATGTCGCATTTAAATACATGTTAAATTTGACCGCGCGCAACATGGCGCATAGGTGAGTTATATCTTTAAAGCTGACCGTCCATTAGGTCGGCGGAACGGCGCGCAGCAATTTCATAGATAAAATACATGTAAATGATGAGATCTGTCCATCAGGTCGGTAGAGCGGCGCGCAGCACAGTGGATCTGCTCAGGGTCACGCTAGGCTCTTCCGCGCCGTTTCACCGACCTGATGGACGCTCAGCTTTATAGCGCCTACACTAGTAACGCTAACGTATTTTATTTTTGTTTGTTTAATTTTCCAGATTGATTCATCAGATGAGACAAAATTCAAAATAGCAATAATTGGTAATTTATTTGCAACACAACCAATTGGACGTGAATTAACAATATATTTAGCACGACATTTATTAGAAGGTTATAAAATTGGTGATCCATTAATAAAGCAAATTTTCAAAAATACCATTATCAATATAATACCAATAATTGATCGTTCATTTGAACATATATGGGGTGATTATCGTAAAGAAGTACCAGGTAATCAACGACCAATCAATTTAAATCAATGCAATAATATAACAGTTGATTTTAAACAAATTGATCAAGAAATTATTAATGTAAATCGTGCAAATAGTAATAATGAATTAACAACAATTACAAATGCATTTAAACATTTATTATTAGAAAATAAATTTGATTTAATCATCAATATTGAAGGTGGCGACTATAGTATATTGTAAGTAGTTGTTTGACAATAAATACGCATGCGTAAAACAACACTACGCATGCGCTAAATAACAATACGCATGCGTATTTTAAGCAAAATCTTTTAAAATCATTCTATTTTCTAGATATCCCAAATTGGATAGTCCGATTAATATTTATAAAAATTTTGCTAATTTATTCCAACAACAATTGAAACAAATCGATAATAATTGTCCAATGAAAACAATCAATAATATAGGTGTTAAAAGTACTGATAATATATTAACAGATTTTCTATATCATGAATATAATACACCTATATTAACAACAAAGATAAGTTGTTGTGAATATCCGGATATAGCGAATATTCCATATATATGGCGATATTCATTACAACCATTAATGACAATGTTAGAATTAACAACAACAGGTATGTATAAAGATTTGTTCACACTGATGCGTCGTTTTTCTGTGCGACAAATGACGGTTTGGGTGTGCAAAGTACTCAAATAGCGATTTGAGGCTTAAGCTGATCGTCCATCAGGTCGGTGGAGCGGCACGCTGCAGAGCAGTTTCGCTCTTCGATTCTCGCTAGAGTTCTTTAAAAGTCGGTTGCTCGCCGCGCCGCTCGCGGCAGCACATACTCGCCATAACCCATAACAGATGTGAAATTTGCGAAGAACGAATCACCGATACGTTGTGCCTCGTTCAGTTGGAGGGGACTCGTTTTTTCTACGCCGCGCCGCTCCAACCGACCTAATGGACGCTCAACTTTAAACAGACTCGCTGTATTAGAACATTTTTAGTACTAGAGTAATGCCGCAATTTTCGTGCTGAGAGGGGAAATCGCTTGTTTTCGTACCTGCCTACTGAGGCGGCTACGGTTTCTATAATTACCAATAGTGTTCAACTTTCAGCCATGATTGTTTAGAATGACACTGATTGTTTTTTTTGCCCCGCCCATATTTAAGATTTCAATACTATTGGCAATTGTCAAAAATTCGTCAGGGGAAGCGATATCCCCCCCCCCCCCACAGTACATTAGGATCAATCTAATCTCTAGTCCCTAATTATCATGGCATACTAGATCCATAAATTTTCGTTTTTTTTCCGATTTTAGGTATACAGGGTATTGTCGAAAATGAAATTAAAATACCAATGCGTAATGCAACAATAAAAATCATTGAAATTGATCGTATTTATGAGGTTACAAAGAAATTAGCCTACTTTAAAATTCTATTACCACCTGGTAATTATACATTTGAGATTTATTGTCATGGTTATGAGAAATTATTATTAAAAAATATTGAAATTATCAATAAACAAATCAAATATTTAACAATTACATTAAAACAAAATCAAATAATTATTGATAATGAAATAAAACAACCAATTAAAATAAATGGTGTATTAAAAACAGGTATACGTGGTTATATACGTGATATATTAAATCAACCAATAAATAATGCAGAAATTTTAATAATTGAAACAAATTTTACTACAAAATCAGATAATAATGGACGTTATAGTTTACCATTAATACCAGGTAAATATACAATAAAAGTAACAAAATCTGGTTATTTAACAAATACGAAATTTGTTAATTTATTGAATTTAAATCAACAAAATCCTGAAATTATCTTATTCACATTAAAACCAAATGAATTCTATTGGGGACTACCACGTTTAGTATTCATTATACTTTTATGTATTTTATTATTTGGTTTAATCGGTATATTTATTTTATGTTACGTATTGTATAAAAGACGTACAAATCATGATTATGGTTTATTACCACAAAATAATCTAAATTTTTATGAAGATTTTAAAGATTTTGATGAAAAAAAAGAAACAGAAATATTTAATCGACCTATAATTAAACAACCAATTGTACGTCCATATTTCGATGATGATGATGATGATGATGATGATCTAGATGATGGTGATAATGTATACAATTCAGATATTGGTGCTAGTTTTGATAGTGATGATGATATTGTTTTGTTACATAAAAAATAAAATTGTTAGATGATTTATTAGATGACATTCCTAACGGTTGAATTATTGCAAATGCGCATGTGCAGAATTGTAGTTTTAGTGTTATTGTTTATACTGCACATGCTCTCTAATATATATATAAAGATTTAATATACTGACATATGATTTATTTTTAATAAAATGACCATGAGTGATAAATGTTTCCGGTTTTTTCTTTAATGTGCCCTGTTTCTTGGCGTCTTCAGCGGTTCTAAAAATGGCCATTCCAGTCGATTCTCGTATATTTTATAACTATTTGAAGTTCTCTGGTTTACCAAAAATGATGTTTTATTATAATTACAACGATAGTGGGTCCCAGAACACTCTGAACATCCGTAATTTCTACTGTTCTTGTTGGGCCTAAACCCAAATATTTAAAATTAACCGCTATAAACTAGTACGGTTTGTCGTCACTAGATAACGCAACACTACCTCTAAAAATTGTCATAATGTAGGCAATCAATTATACACTAGCACGAAAATATCGATAATTTACGATTATAGATTTGGTAACACTGTTATTTGACGTATGTATCTAACCTCAAATTAAATGTAATTATTTGTTTATTTACACTTTTTTGGTCATCGATTAATTAACAACAAAAAATGGATAATTTCCAAAATGAAATAAACAAATTAAGTACAGACGTATGTCGTATTTGTTTAATAAAAGCAACAGAAATGGTTGCAATTAATAAAAATGATGATCATCCAACACCAATCATTACAATGCTATCAACATTAGGAAATTTTAATGTAATTTTTAATTATTTACCTATAATTACCTGTTAATTAATTGTATGTTAATAGGTGGATATTAATGATGGTTTACCACAGTTTATTTGTATTAATTGTGAAAGTAAATTAGAATTTTCATATGAATTTCAACAATTAATTAGACGAAATCATGAATTTATTTTACAAAATCTACCAATAAAACAAGTGGAGGTTTATTCGGTTTCCATTTATTAAATAAATCAATAAAAAGCTAACTTTATTATTATTATTATTATTGTAGGAAGTAGAAACAATTGTTGTTCAACAACAAAGAATCAAATTGCAACAAATCTCACCGGAAATTGTTGAACAAGCTATTGAAAAAACAAAAGAATCAACACAATTTAATATAAATTGTATTAAATGTGGTCATAGATGTGGTAGTAATCGTGCATTAAGTATGCATGTCTCATATGTACACAAGTAAGTGAAACAATCGGATTATTTGCGACAGATATCGATCCGTTTTTCGTCTTGTTGTACTTTGGAGTCGTCTTGTTGTCTTACCAACCATTAAAAAAATATGTATAGAGGTCGTCAGGACCGCCAACAGCCAGACTGGGCTCCGGTAAAATTTTTCCTCGGGCACGGTACAATTCCTCCACGGGCCCCCAAAACAGACGTTGGAGGTCCTTCTGGGCCCTTAGTAATTTGTACCGACTGTACCCCCCTCTTGTCGGGCCTGGGGTCGTTTGGGTTCTTTTAGCAACCACAGCTTAACCCTCCATCTATTGATAGTAAAGCTAACTATCTTTATGGGAGACCTCATCCTGACTTCAGCAGGAGATGAGGTCACACTGCTTAGGTAGATGTATTTTGGAGGTTTCATTATCCGATTGGTTAGTATCCAGTTAAGACTTTTGTCACAAGTCTTAATTCGTTCGTATTTAGGTCGTGAAGCCTTTTAGCATTCTTGAGCAGATAGTCAATACACTTTTTTTTGTCTGTCGTATGCCTCTAGTGGAGCATTTTCGAGCTTCATTGCCACTCACGATTTTCCAGTCTTCTTTGGGTCTAGGCTAGCTTACAGAACGGTTCTAGACCTATGAGTGTAGCCATAACGCCTGTTCTTGCAAGGTTATCGGCTAATTCGTTTCTAACAAATCGCTGATGCCCTGACATCCATGCAAGTAGAGTTTATTACCCTTAGCCCAGTTATTACAGAGATTGCCGATGTTCTCATATGGTTTTTGATTCAATACCCGGGCCAGATCTAGATTCATAATATATTTTGTTATACTATACAGAATGAGTCAGGCGAAGCTACAGTTTTTCGTATTTTTAAAGACGCGTCAGACCAAGCGCGCAGAACTGCGCCGCAAACCAAACAAAGCAGAGCAGCGCTAGATTGCGCAGGCTGTTTTGACCGCGAACCGCGCAATTTTGCGCAACTTCGAAGAGGCATTAACGCGATCCGCTCCGTGTCGGTACTTCGACAGATCAAAGGAAAGTGTTTGTAGGAGGGTTCACACTGGGCGTGCAGAACTGCGCCCTGCAAAATGTTCTGTCCGTTGGCAGAACTGTAGTGTCGAGAAGGAACTACAGAGGTGGTTGACAGTTAATGCTTGGGTATGGGTGATAAGTTTGGCATTTGTAGGACTGTTCATCACCAACTTGACAATTATTTTTATTATTTTATCAGTTTTATGGAGTTTTCCCGTGTGTCAATACACTAATTTTTAAGCAATAACTTCAGATTTAGTAAATTACTCAGGAAAAATTTCATAAATTTAAATTTAATATTGAGTGAAAAAAAAATTATTATAAAATATAATTTCTGGCCTTATTCCGGCATTACATATTATTATGTACGGCGTAAACTGAAATGCCGTCCAAATACAGCACGCACAAACAACTTCCTTTGATGTACCGACACGGGACGGATCGTGTTGGCGCGTGATCGGAGTTACGCAAAATTGCGCAGCACTGCGCGGTTCACAGTCAGAACAGCCGGCGCAATCCGGCGCTGCTTAGTTTTGTTTTGCTCAGCGCAGTTCTGCGCGTCCGGTTTGGACCCGGTTGAGAGATGGATCTTGCTCTGCTCATTTTTGCGCAGCGCAGAACAGAACATTTTGTTTGGCGCACTTGGTCTAGACGCGCCTTTAGAGAAACGAAACAAACACGCAAATATCCAGAGTATTCGGTCTAAAAATGGGTTTTATCGATAAAAACGGTCATTATCTCTTAGGAAATGCATAAAATTGAGAAAAGAATCACTACAGCTAATACTCAAGAATGTGTAGATTATGAAAATAATTTTTGTGTCTTCGAAAATCGTCATTTTCATTGAAAAAAAACTTGAAGAATCTTGCAAATTTTTCGTAATGTAAATAGAAATTCTATTAATAAACAGATCAATGACTGTTTTAAATCATATGTTGACGTGTGGTGGACTGATTCAGTTTGAATAAACTAGTAATGATAAGGAGAAGCGTTGAAATAAACAACTGGCGATTGTTTAATGGAAACATCGCCCATACATACTTTTAAAAAAACAGTAACAGATAAAAACATGTATTTCAAATGAATTGATGCCCACGTCAGCACCTCTAACAATGAATTCAATGTCAAGGCAAGATTAACAACAGTGCAACTGACCTCTAAAAGTAGGTCAAGTAAAATTAATTAAAATATGAAACATCGAAAAGCATTCGATTTTTTGTTCTCAATGAAAATGATGATTTTTGAAAACGTAAAAACATTGGGAGTTTCAGCTGTAGTGGTTCTTTGCTCATTTATGAATTGGTTTTTTCCATTCTAGAAAAAGCTTAATCCATAAGGCCCATTTTGCTATCAAATCATTTTTAGACAGAATACTCTCTATCGTTGTGTTTTTTTGTCGTTTGTCTAGAAAATACAGAAACTGTAGCTTCGCCTGACTCACCCTGTATATTTAAGCCAAATAAAATAGCCCTGCGGGTCCTCCATTGATTTACTACTGTTTTTTTTCTTTTTCAATAAAACTATTTCATTAAAATATCAGATAATTGAAGAATAACAATTAAATATGTTGTTGTATTATTTAATATACTCAATAATGTGTTACGATCAATAATAAAAAAATTAGCTGCTGTTATTGGTGTGAAATTATTCTTTAAAATTTTTATTAAAAATAATAAATTTTCATTATCTTTTTTTATCATATCATCAAAATTTTCACGTAATCTTTCACATAATTTGATTGTATTTAAATTTTCATTTATAACTTTATCACATGATAGAATTAGAATTAATTGTGGTACCTATAAGACAAAAAAAAAAACATCTTCAAAATTTTTAACAAAACTATCATGTATCCCTCGAATAGCGCACCATTTGAGATTTATCCGATAAATGATTGCATAAAGGCTGGCGCACATTAAACCAGAACGCAACGTTTTTACGTTTTCTATATGAACAATCGCACAGTAGCGCTATAATATGCGTCAGGCCGGTATCCAGTAATGTAGTGTGGATTCTATGCGCATGAATTGGAATAGTGGGGACGCTCTCTACACTGGCCGGACCGCAATAGAGGTACGCCATAGAATGAATACATGATAATAAAAATTGATTTACTTACTATAGCAATTATTATCGATAATATATCGTTAATTAACAATAAACTTTTCGAATATCCATTAATAATACGTATATGTTGAATCATTAAAATTAAACAATAAAGTAAATCAGCAATTGTACTAGCTGTTAATAATAATAAAATCCATCCATAATGTAAATTAAAAATTGTTGAAATTTCATAAAAATTTCGTGATAATTTAATGATTTCATTTAAAAAACTATTATTATTATTCGAATAATATTGATATATTTGTAAATTGATTAATTGATTTAATTGTTGATATTTATGAAAAATTATTAATAATAAATTAAATAAGAAAAAACGTAAAAAAATCACAATAAACAGACACAAATGATTAATTAAATGTGTAAATATTATAAAAAATTGAAATTCCAATAATTGTTTATAATAAAAATAAATTATTGGTAGTAAAATGATGAAATTCCAGATGAAAAAGTGAAAATTTAAAGATTTAAAAAATTTAGTTTCATTATTTTGATGATGATGATGATCTCGATGATGATTAAAACGATTATTTAATAAAAACAAATTCCGATGTAATTTTAACCAATTATTCCGTTGTTTTTGATTAAAACATGAATTAATTATTGTTAAAATAATAATTATTAAATTAATTATTACAGTTATAGATTGGATTATAAATTGAATTAAATTTTGTTCATTTAATAATGAATTAGTAAAATTGATTATTTTAAAATAAATTGAATAAATTAATAAAATTAATAAAATTATTAATAATAAAATACCACGAAATTTATCAAATTGTTGTTGATATAAATTATGTTTATTAAAATCATAACTTGGTAATAAACCAATTAAATTGCCAAAATTATAAATAAATTTGATACAACTGTAGTCTTTACGTGATAACAACATTGTTGTTGTGTCAATGTTTTTCATATTTTTTCGATTTATGAAAATGGAAAATGGAAATTATGTTGTTGTTCAATGATTGATAAGTTCAAGTAGGCGTGATATTGGTTTGTTTATTGTTGTCCATCAATCAATGAGAGTGGCAGTTTTTTTTTTTTAATATGTGGAGGTAGATTCCTTTGTATACAGAATTAGTCATTTGAAGCTACAGTTTCTAAAATCAAAAAAAAAAAAAAACGTTCAGTATCTCTAAGAACCTATTCATAAATGAGTAAAGAACCACTACAGCTGAAACTCCCCAATTTGTAGATTATAACAATATTTTTTACGTTTTCAAAAATCATCATTTTCATTGAAAAAAATTTTTTTTTTGTATTTCAATGAATTATGGGTTGATCAACTTTTACAGGTAATTTGCACTATTTATTTTGTCTTGATATTGAATTTATTATCAGATGTGTTGATGTGGTGTGTATCAATTCATTGGAAATACGTATGCGTGGGCGATGTTTCCATTAAATAATCGTCAGTTGGTTAACTTCAATGTTTCTTCTTATCATTACTAGTTTATTCAAACTGAATTATTCGTGATGTTAACAAATTTCAGTTTAATCACATATGATTTTGAAACCAACCATTGATCTGTTTATTAATTTCTATTTAAATTACAAAAAATTTGCAAGATTCTTCGATTTTTTTTTTTTACAATGAAAATGACGATTTTTGAAAACGTTTTTTTTTTTGTCTTAATCTAAACATTCCAGAGTTTCAGCTGTAGTGGTTCTTTGCTTATTTTTGTATAGGTTCTGCGAGATATTGACCATTTTTAATAAGTCCCATTTTCTCCTTTCACATTATCCGGTTTATCGGTGGATTTTTGCTGTTACAAGGTCAGTTTTAAGTAAGTTTTCTATAGAGCTGCCATACCGAATAACAACTGTATAATGTGGGAATGTACATTTGGTTACATACGCCAGTGAGCTCACACGGTCGCTATCCGGTCACTGTCGATTCTAGTTGCAATGGATGGTTTCTATAAGGCTTTTGCCGTACGGTCAAAACTGTATCGTGGGAAAGGGACGTTAGGGCCAAAACACTGTAAGATCACAGTTTAGTCAACATCGTTTACACAGGTGTACCACTCAAAATCGTCGTTTTCTTTGTAATTTTGCATTTTCCTCTTTTTCCAAAATCAGTGTGTATTTGGAAACCCGAGTGATCGTTTCAGTAGTAAGAACGTGACTGTCTTTCAACCCTCAAGTGCGAATCGAGCAACAAATTCTAGACCGTGCCTCAAGTGTTACATAAGGGATGGTTTAAAATGTGTTTTATGTAAATCTAAAAACCTATAAAAATATTTGGATATTTTGATTGTCTTGAAATTTAAGCCAGTTTACTATAATTTTGTTATATTTTGAATTTCATTAGAGAATTACGTGATCGATGGTGTTCAACATGTAATTTAGAAGTAGACAATTTAAATGAACATAATACAATTAAACATCAGACTGCTGATAATGGATTTAAATGTGAATTTTGTTCAAAAATATTCAATAGAAAAAGTTATTTAACCGAACATTTACGTTCACATTCTGGTAAGTATCCAAAATTGACTTTTTTATCTAAAGCTGCAACTATTTTTCAAAAAAAAGAAACAAAAAAATGGGAAAAAAAATTTCCGATGAAAATGATGATTTTTGAAAACGAAAATTTTTTTCTTCGGTAGTCGTTTGTTCACTTTTGTGCAGTTTTTTTTTTTGAAAAATAGGAAAATTGCCGCTTTTAAAGAAAGATACTGTCATCATCTTTAAATGTTACTAAACACTTTATTGATCAATAAAGTAGTTAAAGAATTGATGATGATGATACTTGCCAATTTAGTGAATCAGATTGATTATTTATCAAATAAAACAATGGATTTGTTGTTACCATTACATCCTTGTATCTAGAATAGACGTTTTCATCCAAAGCTGCAACTATTTTTCCAAAAAAAAATTAAAAAAAATTTTTTCCGATGAAAATGACGATTTTTGAAAACGAAATTTTTTTTTCTGCGGTAGTGGTTCGTTCACTTTTGTGCAGTTTCTAAGAGTTAATGATTATTTTTATCATTTTGCTATATTTTTTTTTGAAAAATACGGAAATTGCAGCTTTTAAAGAAAGATACTATCATCATCATGTTTAAATGTTACTAACCACTTTATTGATCAAATATTCGGTGAATCAGATTGATTATTTTACTAAATGAAACAATGGATTTGTTGTTAGCATTACGTCCATATAAATGTTCGAGATGTCAAAAAAGTTTTATTACTTCATCAAAATTACGTACACATCTACGTACACATATAATAGAGAAACCATATCAATGTTTGAAATGTTTACGTGAATTTGCACAAAAAATTTCATTAAAATTACATTTAAAAAATTGCCATAATATTGATGATAACAATGATAATGATAATAATGAAAATGGTGTAATAAACATCAAATTTAATGAACCAAGAAATTTTTGTATAAAATGTAATAAAAAAGTACGAAGTTTAGAGATGCATGAGAAAAGATTTCATAAATGTGGTGATAATGAACAACAATTAGATGAAGAACAACAACAACAAGAACAAGAACAAAAGAATACTGTTTTGTGTACATATTGTGGTAAACAATTCAAGTAAATTCTTTCTATTTTTTGGCATCTAGAAAAAGCAAATTTTATGTAATTTCTATTGTTTTCTAAATATAGGACTTCATCAAAATTAAAAATCCATATAAGAGTGCATACAGGTGAAACACCATATAAATGTAAATATTGTGATAAAAAATTTGTAGCACGTAGTGATCTTGTTGTACATGAACGTGTACATACTGGTGAGAAGCCGCATGTTTGTAATTTTTGTGGAAAAGTAATTTTTTACAATCTTCTCTTTTTCATTAATTTTTACTCTATTATTGGTTGAAATTTTTAGGCATTTGCTCAATCAAGTGTTTTAAATACACATATGAAAATACATACAGGTCGTCCAGAAATATGTCAATTATGTTCGAAACGTTTTTGTCGTCCAGCACAATTGAAATTACATTTACGTAGTCATACAGGTGAAAAACCATATTTATGTTCGGAATGTGGACAAGATTTCTTTCAAAAAAGTCATTTAGTTGAACATCAAAAACGACATAGTGATGAACGACCATATATATGTGAATATTGTAATCGTGGTTTTAAACATAATTCAATATTAAAATCACACATACAAATACATTTAGGTAAATATTGACTATTTGAGAATTAAAAAATAAAATGATGTTTGATGATTTGTTTCAATATAACGGACAATTTCTTGCGGTACCGAGATTTAGGCCTTTTCCGTAGCCATACCCACTCTCTATCGCGCCATCACTGCTGTGATACTTTATCAAAGCAGAGCAACTCTTATAGTCTTCAATGTCCATGCAAATTGCAAATCAGTCGCTCCCTACCATCTAATCACCATCAATGGCTCCAGATCCGACCGTTTCCGCTACCAACCGACATCTTCAAAATACGAAGATGTTCATCAGACCTGGATATCTGCTGATATCCGGCCGTTTTCCTTCAGTGACTAAGGAAGACTTCCTTCGGGGCCATACCAGAGAACATCTTATGCAGCGTTAGCACCTGGATTACAGTAGTGCTAAAGTATCCTAAGCAGATAATTATTGAAACTACCATGCCGTGAGAAATTGCCAGACGTAATAATATTTATACCCATTAGGGCCGTCATGCGCGAGACTGGGACTCAGTAAAATTTTTCCACGCACCCCAAAAAATGCCGTTTCATTGTAATTGCAAAGATGCTGTCGGTTATTCTAGGCCCCCGGTAATTTGTACCCTCTTGTCGAACCTGATTTCCACCGCTCTTTTATCTATCTATTGTCTAATATTTTTAATAAGCCTCTGTACAGTGGCGTTCCTAGAATTGGTGTGTTGTATACAACCCCTTTGACTCTTTCTCCATTAATATTCTATAAGGGGAAAGTTTTTCGTTTTTGGTCAAAATTTTTGACATTTTTGCTGATTTTGATGGGATTAGTGCAAAATTTTTTGGATAAAATGAAAGCATAGCTTTAAGAGATCCTTAGACTATCTCAACAAATAAGAAAGTTCGTCTTGTAAAGCGTTTACAATTGTAAAATTGGCAAAAAAAAAACAACTCCCACTATGGGTCGCACCCTCCTAGTGGCACCAATAGCTCTATGTCCTTTCAACAGAGACATACCTTTGACGCATGAGGGAAAAAATCATCATAGCCTCCACCCAGGCAACTATTACTACCAGGGCTGTGAAAAGTGAGGCTGGACCTCGGTAAAATTCTTCAACAGGACCCAAAAAATGATGTTTTATTATAATTACAGCGTCGTCAGGGTCAATTCCGAAGCCCAAAACATCCCGGGAATTTGTACCGCCTCTCTTGGCGGATCTGAGTACTACCACCATCATTTGCGAATGCATAACTTTCCCCACTCGTTATACAATATACTGTTTAGAAGTTTACGCAGCAAGCGTTACTGTGTGTGTATTGAAGGATTGAAATCAGAATCTTGTCCGTTGTATTGATAAAAAATTGTCATGTTTTCGGTTGAAATAATCTTCCAAACATTATTATTATTATTGTTGTGTAATTTCAGGTTATAAGCCATTTAAGTGTTCTCATTGTCCATATGCTTGCCGGAATAATTATCGATTATTGCAACATATGAAACAACATGAAGTGAATGTTTAATGTTAAAGAGACAAAGAAAGAGAGAGAGAGAGAGAGAGAGAGAAGAAATAATCAATTAAATTAACATTTACAGTAATAAACAATTCAATCATTCATTTTGATTTTGTTTTATGTGGAAATGGAAAAATACAGTGGTCCCATGATTTTATAGAGAAGAAGAAAATGTTAATCGATGGAAAATTGAAGCAACATTTTAACCAAGAAGTCGTATTTATTATATAATGTTTGCTAAGATTTTCGGAAAAATATATAGTTTTATTCACTGTGTGAAATGCAACTCAATTCTTATGAGTTTTGTTTAATTTTTTCTGCTAATTTTATCCATTAAAGCTGAGCGTCCATTAGGTCGGTGGAGCGGCGCGACACGTATCGGTAATTCGTTATCTGTTTTTGTCGAGAATATGTTGTTATGGGCTCTTAACAATCCACACCCGCTGTCCGTCCATCAGGCCGACAAAGTGGAAAATGCGAGTCGGTGCGCACCTGACTTCGAGAAGTCTAACGAGAATCTTACAAAGCGGAATTGGTATACTGCGCGCCGTTGCATCGATCTGATCGACAGTCAGCTTCACAGTCCGATCTGTAAGCAGAAGTTGTAAGACTACAGTCACACTCCTATAAGGGATCCAACTATCTTATAGAAAATGGAAAATGTCATATCTGAGAATTATTTTCTAAGGTCTATCAGCTTTTGAATTCCACAGACACCTGCTCTACCTATACATTTCTATGAGTTCTTACAAACCGATGAAATCCTCTGAACTCAACAGGAAAGCTTGTGTACTGAATGTAGGACTTGTAAGAGACGATTTTCTAACTCACGATCCAACGCAGTAGGTTGTGACTGGCCACTGTAGACTGTGGTGGGCATAGGATAACAACGAGAGTATGACAGCATGAAGAGCACCCAACCTTGGAGGGATCATCCACCAGAATGGTACTTGGGCCACTAGCAAAGAAGCATGCCAATAACTCAAGAACTGTCAACCCACTTTCTCTCTACAAGATTAACTGACCAATGATTTAGGTTTGTAACGTCACCGGCTGTTCATACAGACGACCAGTAATATCACTGACATCTTTATACCTACCATTAAGATTGCAGTAGATCTACAAGTCTACAAGATTTTGAATCTAGTGCGTTGATAGCGCAATCGCCAGTGACGTCATTCACTCCATAATGGATTCTCATAAGATGAATCAGTCCTATAGAGAGCGGAGCGGTTGACAGTCCTTGTGTTGAACTATCATCCGATAGATGTCGTTTTAGCTAATTTACAAGACAACTTGATTTAAAATACACGAATTGTTCTCAATTATTTGATTTAATACCAGAAAAATACATGTTTTATGAAGGAAACAATTTACATGTAATTAACAATAGGATACCTAGACCTACTGTATAAAATACAATTGTTTGTTTGCGTTTTTGTTCTTCTTCAAATAATAACAATTCCATTCTAACATTATTTAATTTTTTTGTTTCATCACGAATTACATGCACAATTGATTGTAATTCACCATTATTGTTACTATTACTACTATTGTTATTATTACTACTACTACTACTGTTAATTTGGCTGATATTGTTTTGTTTTGCTAAACTTTCGCTAATGTAACGTTTTAAATCATCTTTTCTTAATGTTGAATAACAGAATGTTAGAAATGATCCTAATATACTTAAGATAATACCAAAATATTTTGTATATTCTAATTGGGCACGTTGTTTTTCATGTGAATCGCGTATAGCATTTGTAAATGCTGTAAATAATTCACGTTCAGTTTGATCATATTCATGAAATTGATACGATATATCATGTTCCAATTTTAATAATTCCGTTTCATCTTTCATTAAATTTAAAAATTTATCTAAATTATCTTGTCGTTTGATTTTATGTAATTCTTCTTGTAATTGATTTGATTTTTGTCGTATTTCAGCTAAATTACGTCCAATTTCACGACGTTTCTCTTGCGTTGATAACAATTTCTCCTATTAACATAAAAGAAAAAAAAGGTGTGTGATTGTTTATTTTTTGACTAGATTTTTACCTGTAAATTAACGACACGATCTTGATACTGTTTAACTTCATCTAAACCAATCAATTTCGTATACCAATTATTTAAATCGATGACTTTTTTGTAAATTATCTCACGACTTGGTGCTATATATGTGGGTGCTTCATTACGTATTTTCCTAATAAATGGATCTATAAGTTTTGTATTGAAATAAAGGAACGATGATAGTTTCATTTTTATTCTTTATTATTAATTAATTTAAATTAAATGCAAATAGTTAAATGCAGAAATTCCATAATAAAAAAGTTAGGTTAGAATTAACCTCAAAAATTTGACATTTGACGTATGTCAAATTGATTTTAGCAATTTTTTAGCTGCGTTCATAAATAGGGTGAGTATTGGAGAATCTTTTTGCACTGTTGAGTTGATTTACAGTAGTTACTTATTATAAAGAATGTTAGCCAAATGTCGCCCTCCGATTGTTTTTATTTTCACTTTTCACATATGTTGTAATATTCAAAAAAATAAGCGATAAGTCTTTTCTTATATATTTACGGAAATTCGGTTTTATTAAACACTAATACAAGGATTAAACTTATTAAAGGGCGTAAAATCTGATATAAGCTGTGTTCTTTCGCTCTGCTTAATTGGATCTAAAACGCTATTAAATGCGTTCAATTGGATCAGGTGGTGTTCTTTCGAAACTTGGTATTGTGTCAAAACGAATCATGATCCGTAATCCCCCTGTCCCTCTAGAACATGGAATTTTTGTGATTTGATAAATAGATCATGATTCGCTGTCATCATTGACGCGCAAAATAAAGTAGAGATTGCGCCGTTTGTACGAAACTATATGTATGGGCGGCATTTTGCACACTCCAGTCATTGGAAATGAAATTTGAGGTTATGATTATCGTTATATATAGTGTGTAGTGATACAAACCGACAGAAAAAGCTGTTTTATCTTTCAACTTGGATCGAATCACGATTATGAGATCATAATTCCAAAATCATGATCCAAAACTATGACCAAAAGAACACAGCTATATTGTTTGTCAAGTTTTTGCGACGTCAGCAATGTAAATATCTCTCCCTCCGAAAGAAATAGACAGAATGTATATTCGATAATTTCTATTTCATTTAAAAAGACATAACCTAAAATACTGTCTATAATAAGAAAGATAGAGCTTGGCCGAATCCATATAGTCTACTGTATTTGTCACTTTCTCAATTCAAGAAAGTACTACAGTACCTCTAGGGCCAATCCACATGTATATGCCGATGTTCAATAATACCACTGCCATTTTTATACCAACCAGGTCATCAAATTTCAATTGGACCATCAGTAACTTGATTTTGAATCTATAGCGCCTTAAAATAGATTACCATATTATAGAGTGCGCTAATAGCACAATAACCAGTGACGCCATCCACTGTATAATGGCGGATTGCCATAAGATTGCACACAGTTCATGGGATCGACTAGTATCTCTTTTTTAACACGTTGAATGCCACACAAATTTTACATGGCCTTTCCTGTCTGGCCAAAATGAAAATCTCAGTATGCGTTGGATTATTATGTGTTTCTAGAAATCTTGAATTTGCCGGTCACCGGTGACCACCGTGGCGTTACGAACAGACTCAGTGCCGGTCTCCGGTGACCCAAATGGCATTTAACGTGTTAAATAGAAAAAAACCATTCAGCATGGGCGACATTTCACGTTTAAGAAAAAAAAACCTCCTAAAAAAGTTCTTACAATACAAATAAGTTCATAAGAATTCAATATTTCCCTGGAAAAATCCCAATAATCCTATTACACCTGTTATTGGAACCTTTAAATGATTATTACGGTCCTGCTTATAATAAAGACATTTATATGTAAACTAATATAACCGACAAAGATAGTAAATTGAAGGGATCTTATTGGATATACAGTAAGTATAATAATACACATACGCTCACATCTATGTTTACAACAACAAGAACAAACTCTGTAATTCTAACAAATTGAAAAGAAACAGATAGAAAAGAGTAAGTGGTATATTACTATTGCAACACACTAGTACCAACCGCTTTCATGCTGATCAACCTAGAAAAATTAAATTTACTATACAAAAAAAAAAAAAATAGCCAACTACCATAGATTATGACGGAAATTGTTTTTCTTATCAGTTGATCAATTTGTTGGCAACAACAATAAAAAAAAAATTGATAAAAATCTCATAATTAATTAACAACTTTTGATTATTAAAATAGTGTGTGTTTGTTTTATAATTATTGATAAACATCAGAGATACAAGATTTTGGTAATTGTACAGGTCAGTAATGGAGAAATTTCAAGCCCTTCTATTACTATAATTATTTATTTATTGATAGTAAATTTAAAATAATAATAATAATTATAAAAAATCGATAATTGTAAATCCTTAAATTATATAATACTTTTTATAGAAATATTTCAATTATCCGAAAACTTCTTGTGATGCATAGGTTATGTAAAGGAAACCATCAGGACTTGCATAATCACTATAAACTTCAGCTAATGTTAATGATAAACTCAACATTGAACGATTATTAACCAATAGATAGAGAGCTTGATTTGGTCCCATTCGCATTCGATTCCTATTTAGAAAAATAATAAGGTTATAAATGGCCGACTTTTTTTTTTTTTTTGTTAAACAAATTTACCGAATTATAGTTTGAAATTGGGACATGGTTATTTCTTGCGGTACTAAATATTTCGATTTATCTAAATGTGGTAGATTCACTTCTTTATTATAACGTTTTAGAATTATCTAGAAAAATTAAAAAAAACAAAAAAAAATTGTTTTGGAATAAAAAAAACATAAAATTCTAACCTTACTGGAATTTTATTTGGGAATTTATTTCTTAATGCTAACACCGCCTCATTTCTAGCCTCGATTTCTTGATCATAATGATGGTAATGATGATGATGATTGCCGCCATTTAAATGATTTGTTGTCATTTTCGTACCATTAGCACCATTAATACTACCTGGTTGGTTAAATTTTTTTTAAAAATTAAATTTATGATAAATAAAATTTTTTCGTATACTCTTACCTGTCTTCGTTTGATTGTTATCACTATTTGAATTGAAATCAGTTGTTATCATTTTTTTTTCAACCTTAGAAACAGCAATAAACCACAAAAAATGAAGAACAAGTGCACCAAGCAAGCACACTTATGTGTCGATCACTTGATGATTTATTTTGTTTTGTACAGAATATGTTGATTGTTTTTAATGTTATATTGGAAAAAAACAAAGATAGACTGTATATACATATATATATATATTGGTATGATAATAGCTTTATTGATAACAATAAAACCAATAGTCTTTATTTTCAATCTTTTAATATTGAATATAAAAATTTTAAGTACAATATTTAGTATTTTCGAGATAAATGTGAGGTTATGTTAGCGTTATATAAATAATATCTATATCTAGACTATAGGACTAAATAATAGCCCATAGATCTGTTTGATTTAGCCCTTTTTAGTTAATATACAGGTTGGACAGTTCTAGAAACATAGCAACTACAAGTACCATGACAGTCCTTGTTTGGATTGAAAACAAAATGGCTGTCCTCTATGTTCCTAGATGAAATGTTTCAACCTGTATATAGAACTAGTACTTTCGGTCTAAGACTAGCCTATATGACCAATTTGCAACACACAAATATGGCTGCTGTTTTGCATTAGTATTATTCAATATCTTAAAAAATATTTATATATTTGAGGTTAGATTTCGAGTGCCAAAATGGCGATAAACTGTTGAAAAAAAAAAACAACAAATGATTATTGATAACATGAATGTTTAAATTTGATGACCCTCCTACATTGATAAAATTGTTCTCTTAATGATTTATTTAAAATTTTTTTTGGTAAAATTTTCGGGTGCCAATGAACTTTTAATTAGAAGATCTAATTTTATTAGTATTAGGACTAAACTTCTTCTTATCAGATTTATGATATAATTTGAAATTTTTAAGATAAATTAATGAATCATCCATATTGTTGTGTTTATCGTATTTTTATTATTTTGAGGTTAACTCCGTTGTTGCCATGGTAACAATCAGAGTTTTATTGGTAATTTCCATATAATAAGATTAATAAACATTGACGTCTCACTGATTAAAAATATAAATAAATATAAATTTGACCATATCTTTGGCATGATTTCTTTCTTTTAACAATAAATAATAAACATTGTAATAAAAATGATAATAAT
>JAZBGY010000341.1:32761-45015 GCA_037414755.1 Lydus trimaculatus | reverse complement strand
ATTATTTGCAGGGGATATCTATGTTAAAAATAGGAATATTCCAGATTATTGTCAATTTTATTGTTACTAACAATAAGATCACTAGGTTCGACAAGAGGGGGCTACAGCCGGTATAAATTACAGGGGTTCTGGGGCCCGGCATGGCGCTCCCGACGTCATTGTAAAAATTGTACCTGTGTCCTGTGTGTTCTATTGTCCCACCATCGTTGCAATGATCATGAAACGTCATTTTTTGGGGCCGATGGATGAATTGTGCCGGGGTCCAGAGTGTTCTGGGACCCGGCATGACCGGCGACATTGCTGTAATGATTATGAACCGGGCTCCTAGTCTCGCTCTTGTCGGCTCTGTTGATTAGTGTTGCAATTTATCTAAATATAGGTACCTAAGAGCAGTACCTGGGTCTAAAAATACCTAGAAGCAGTGGCATTCCTAGAGTACTGGTGTCATCCGGTGTGTGCAAAATTTGCACAATTTGGGCAAAATCTTTAGATGAAATATGAAATGTTTGGTCGTTAAAAACGATGGATCTAAGGAGTACCTAAGAGTTCCTCAACGTAGTCTAGAGACCACGTTTGAAAAGACTGAGTATAAGCCCGCCCTTAGTGACGCTACTGGGTACAAATTACTATTGCGGAGAAAAAGCTGGAAACACTAACCTTTTTCTTATTGTAACAAATCCAGTGGCACATTATACGTTCATGTGGCCTCTGATAACTTTGAATGGGGAAGGCGGGGGGGGCGGGGGCGGGGGTCACGTTTTAAGTTTTGAATTCAGGTATTTTTCTTAAAGGAATTTTGCCCAAAAAACTGCAAGTTTTCTGATCAATCCATCAATAGAAACGAAAAATGCCAAAAATTCTGATCAAAAGCGCCAAATTTTTGTACCGTCTGACACCAATGATAAGAACGCCACTGCATTTATGGACAATTAAATGTAATTTACAAGAAAACCAACTAATACAAACGATTGAATAATTGGGTGGGGGGTGGAAGGGTGGGGGGGTTGTTAGTTGAGGCCTTTCGCAATTACCCTTTTTGCTCATAGGGTGATACACCACTGTCCTTTAGGTACTTTTGTATCATACCTAGACCTACACCTAGGTACCTCTCTAAAATTATGATTGTGGATAGATTTTAATTTATTTTCTTCTGCTTCTACTTGTAGATGGCTTTGTTATAAACGTGGCAACGTCATGTTTTTTACCATTTTTTATATGTATGCTACTATAATGCAATGGTGGCGTTTACGTATCTTAAGAGATAAATTAAATGGTACATTAAATAGACAAAATGCATTAATTGTAACAACAGAATCATCAAATTTTCGTCAAAATCATAAAAATCGTAGTTTAGAGAATTTATTATTTCGTTATGATGATCGTTTAGGTTGTACTGTAGTACCTAAGGTTAGTACTGCTATGGTTATGGTTATTTTGTGCAATAATCATCTCAGGTAGAATTACGTTTTTGCAATTTTGTCTTTACAAGTAGTAATGTTAAGGTGCCCATTCACGATCGATCCATTTGACCTCGGTCCAAATAACGAAGGTCATACATGGCCAAGTCATAACCTAGCGTTTTCCTTCCAGTAGGTTGTTGTGTCAATTTTTCGCTTATTTCATCAAATATAATATAAGATGAACTGGGCTCGGTGGCTCAGCTTCGCAGTTCTGTAGTTTCTCCTTGCACATGGCGAGTTTTGGATCGACGTAGGGCCCATTTGGCCTGTTGGATTGCTCGTGAATGGAGTGTCTCTTGAAGTCGGTTCGTTGCTATTTTTGTTAAATCAGTAAACTTTTGCTCGATTTTAAAGAAGTTTTCTATTTGAGATGAAAATGTAAAAAATAGAAGTAGAAAAAAATTAATAATTTTAAAAATATCAATTTTTTCCCCATTAGCAAAAGCTTAATTTGTCGCAATGGTTAGCATTTCCAAAGAATCTCAGACATTTACCAATTTATTTTGATGAAAATTCACCAAAAATCAATCAAAATGAATCGATTTTTATTTTAATACAAGCCATAATTGATCAATTTGTTAAACATGAAAGTGAAATGATTCAGGTAGATCAGACAATTTAATCTAAAGATTTATTTATTTAAATTTAATATTGTTTATAGGTTGAAAATTTTGGTGAATTAATAGGTTGGCGTGTCACTGATTATTTTGAAATCATCTTAAAAACGAATATTGATAATTTAACAAAATTAATAATGAAATTTTCTAGAACTGATCTTGATATGAATCATGATTTACATTTATTGAAAATTGAAAGTAAGTATTATGCAACTATCTATATATTTGTATAATTAGCCAAAAAATAAAACAAACAATGAACTATATATATCCTTGAATGCTGACATCAATGGGTAGCTTATCACTAATTCGTAAGGAAAATATAGAAGTTGGACCGTTTCTTCATCTCTTTGTTTTTTATCTCCTTAGGGTACCAAACGAGATATTTTTCCTTCAATCTTGCACAGTTAGTCTGAACAAACACTTAAGAGTCCTGAAACAAGTCTTAGTTCGTTCCTACTTAGGTCGAGAAGCTTTTTTTCCGCCTAACTGGATAGTGTCTCCAGTCAAACATCTTTGTGCTCCATTCTCGTCCACCGATTTCCTGCCTTCTGTGGGTCTTTGCTAGCCTACAGACTTGTGAGTAGGGCCATAGCACCACTTCTTGCTAGATCATCGGTTGTTTCGTCTTGGCACCCATACAAAAGTGAGTTTATCGCACTTACTCAGTTGTTTTAAAGATTTGGCGATATTTCCAGACGGTTTTTGACTAAATATGCTTTTATAGCTTTGAGGTTTCTTCGTAAACACATATTTCTATTGCAAGAGTTTTGGCTTGTATTTTGGTAGAGACGACTTTCCTAAGGCTATGGATGCTCTCTAATTGGGTCGATATATTCCTACGTCAGACCTAAAGTTCATTTTTGATCCATCCGTGTACCTTATGGAGGGTGTGCAATTTAGTGTGCCTATCCAGGTTCTTACCCCTTGTCGGTCTTCCATGACCAAATATCTTCGGCATGATGTCCTTACTAGTTTCTTGGTTTGGAATTTGTAGTCTAAGGGCAGCCTCAATGTTGTTTTTTGTTTTGTTTTTTATCTCCTTAGGGTACCATCTCCTAACGAGATATTTTTCCTTCAATCTTACACAATTTGTCCTGTCACAAGTCTTAGTTCGTTTCTACTCAGGTCAAGAAGCTTTCTACCATTCTTAGGCGTATCATCATCAATGAACTCTTTTGTTGGTCGCCTAAATGGGTAATGTCTCCAGTCAAACATCTCGTGCTCCGTTCCCATCTACTGATTCCTGTAGGTCTTTGCTAGCCTACAAAATGACTTGTGGATAGGGCCGTAGTATCTGTTCTTGCCAAATCATCGGTTGTCTCGTTCCCAGCAAATCCCTAATATTCTGGCACCCATGCAAGATTGAGTTTATTGCCCGTACTCAGTTGTCTTAGAGATTGGCGACATTCCCAGCCTATTCTCGACTGAAGGCTATAGGCTTTTAGAGCTGTCTGTCAAAATGTATATTTAGGTACCTTTGAGGTTTCTTCGTAGACACTCTCTAGGAAAAGTTTCGGCTTGCATTTTGGTAGGCGACTTCCCTAAGGCTATGGATGCCCTATAATTGGGTCGATATATTCCTAAGCTAGTCCCATTGTTCATTTTTGATCAATCCGTCTACCAGATGGAAGATTTGCAATTTAGTCTGCTTACCCTTTGGGGGTCTTCTGTAACCATAACAAAAGGGACTTAGAAGTCAAATTTCCTTAGCATAATGTCCTTACCAGTTTGGGGCAGTCTTAGAGTTACAGGATGTATATAGTTCAATGGTAATAGAATTTTAATAAAATCTAACCTCATATTTTAATCGTACAGCCATCGAGATTGAAGGTACTGCAACAAATATAAAATATGAGAAAAAATATTTAAAAGAACAAACATTAAAATATTCCTATGCTCCAATACATTGGAAGAGATTTGTTGATGAAATTAAAGAATTATATGCAAAAATACGTGATAATACAAAGTAAATTTTAGAATTGATCTTTTCAGATAATACTGAAATTCTTCTTCTTCTACTATATTCATTTTCTTTGTAGTCCAACAATAAAAATTGAAAATGGTTCAGCGAAAAATGTGGAACATTTAGGAGTTTCGAAAGTATCTAAGAAAGACATAAAGAAACAAACCGAGCTGAATTGTGACAAAATCGATAAAAATACTTTAGATGTTACAAGTAGTGATCATAGACGTCACAAATATATTGATAAAACACAAAATAAAACAAAAACAAAAGATTTAACAAATAAAAAGTCTAAAATTAGTAAAACAATTAAAAGTGAAGCAAAATTACCGAAATCTACCGAAGATAGAAGTGAAGTTAAGCCGAAGTCCAGCGAAGGCCGAAGTGAGATGAAGACGAAATCTACGGAAGACACAAAAGAGGTTAAGCCAAAATCTACCGAAGATAGAAGTGAGTTTAAGCCGAACTCCATGGAAGGCAGAAGTGAGTTTAAGCCGAAATCTACCGAAGACATAAAGGAGGTTAAAGCGAAATCTACTGATGGGAAAAAGGAGGTTAAATTGAAAATGACTGATGAGAAAAGTGAGATTCGGCCAAAACCTATTGGTAATGAAACATCAAAAACTAATGTTAATAAAGAAATTGGTAGAAATCTTAAGAGAGAGAGTAGTAAACCAATTTTAAATAAAACAAAACCAATAGATGAAACTATTGAAGATGATTTAAAAATGACGTCATCTAATGAACAAACAACAAAACCACCAAATGTTTTAGTATATGCTGATAGTATAATAACTAAAGATAATGTTAAAAAAGTTTTATATTCAATTTTAAATAAAGAAACTTATACAATTTATGATTTACCAATAACAACAAAAATACCATGGAATTCATCTACAGTACTTGTTGTTGTTTGTGGTTCTGTACCACCTGATTTAACGGCAATTTTAATGCAATATCTCTTAAATGGTGGCCAATTATTTTGTTTATGTAGTGATTTAATGTACAGTATACTACATACATTTACAACAGCTGAAGTAGTGTATCAGTTTTTATTCTCAACAGTCACAGGGCTGTGCGAATATTCAGGGCCCTGGAGGTCATATTGGGGTCTCATGTGTAAGACTCAGTTCAAACACGGTGGCATCCGCGTGAAAATTGAAAGCTGCTCAGTAAGAGGGCGGTAACAGTTCAAGTTTCATTGTCAGTGAAAAGATGAATGCCGAAGAACCATCCTCAATATAGATAGAAGGGATGCTGCCCATAAGAGTTAATGCTAAAATGAAATGTACAGTTTCAGTGCTTTTGGTGTTTTAGATTTGCGAGAAAGATCCTCCTTGTCTCGTCATCCCCTCAAGACCTTTGAAATTGAATAGTTACGAGTCTGAGACACCAGAGGTCTCTTACACTTATATGTCTGCTTTTCCTCTATTTTATACTCTGATTCAAATAACCCTCCTATCCTCGTAGCCCCCTCAAGACCTCAGAAACTGAATATTTACGAGTCTAAGACACCAGAGGTCACTTACACTTAAATTTCTGCTACTAGTCTATCTTATGTAGTAATACAACTGCGCGAATCTATATAGTCCCGCTACTGCACGAATCCTCGGTCCGCGCGCGCGCGCAAGAGAAGACGGTAATGTAAATAGGATCCGCCGTGTCTGAACAGAGTCTAAAGGGATTCGAATGCATTACACTATTTGCACAGCCTTGCTTGTCATAATTATTGCAATAAATAGCTAAGCAAATTCTTTTAGGTTAGAGAACATGAATTGGTGCGTTTCTCTTATGGTAATTGGGAACGTGTTAAAATGATGCATCATATATTTTGTTATCAAGCATCCCCAGCTAAAAAACAATTTTCTAAAGATTCTGATCAACAATCAAATTATAGTGGTGGTGGTGGTGGTAGTAGTAGTGGTTCAAGTCCATTACCACCAGCACCACCACCACATACACCATCAAATGTTCAATTAAAATTAAATGATAAACATTATAATATACAAATAAAAATTTTGGGTACTGAAGAAACATGGCATACACCATCATTATTATTAGCTGAAGTTGAAAATTGTAAAGGACGTGCAATCTTTTCACAAGTACATTTAGAAATTGATCCTGAACAATATGAAAATGATGAAATTAAATATGAATCATTAAAAAGTAGTAATGAAGCACGTTTAGAAATATTAAAAGATATATTAACAAAACATTTAGATATGATTTGTGATGAAAATGATAAGAAAATTGAATATACATCTGGATATTTTCTAGGACAATATGATGTAAGTTATATACCTAAAGGGTTGATTACATTGGACGCTAGACGCTTGCCACGTTTGACGCTGGAAGACATTACTAGACGACTTGCAATAAGCGCATGTGCGACTCACTTCTACTGTTAGCGTTTAGCGACCAAAGTCTCTCAATGTAATCGATCCTTAACCTACTTTTTTTCTTCTTTATTTAAATTTTAGTTAAAAACGGAAATGTTATCAAATTGTCAAGATATTGTTAATAATCAGTTAAATTGTGATAAAATTAATGTTGTTTTTTGTGGAAATAATGTTGATCCTGGTTTAGCAACAAATATACGTTTACCTATTATGATACATTCCTGTCCATCGAATTTCTCTACTTTAGAATATTTTGAGGTAAGTTTGAAAAAATATCGCATTTTGGCCTTGTTTTGATTACTTTTGCATAAAGTTCTGCTAAAGCAGCGTTGTATGATTGTATTTTGATTTTATTTTGACAGTTTTGCCTTTTAGTTAGAGTAGGTAGGAACATATCCATCTTTTAGCCACATTAGCACACATAAGGGACATATAGGCGTGCCATGTTTCTCACAATCAGAATAGGATCTTCTCTCTCTCCCAAGTTATCAAGATCGCCTCAAAAGCCTTACTCGGTCAAGAGGAATTGAGGAAGGAACTGTCAGAATGATAATTGATCTTAGAAGCTTAAGGATGTCCTTGAAAAGTTATATAAAACAGTAGTCAGTGTTTTGGAAGCTCTTATTATCAATTTAGGGGTACTACTTTCGAATGCCCAAAATTTTGGGATACTTGTAGGTACTTTTTCTGGACCTTGTGGACTATTCAGTAACTCATTTTGTGAAGAATTAAACAATAGAACTTCAACCCTATGTTTGTCTAAGCAACCGGTTAAATAATGACTAACTCGGAGATTATAGACTTGATAATGACAGTTTGGAAGCAGAAGAAGCATACAGCTGTCTGAATGTAGGGAAGTCTTTCATTGGCTCTTTCAAACGTGAATTTTGATTCCTCCTGAAGATGGTGTTCGGTACCTAAATCTTCCTCCTTACCTTCATATACATTGAATACTGAACTGAGCAGCAACTCATCCAGATTGTGCCAAATTTCAATCCTCAGATCAGGACAATATCGGTAACGGAATTCGTTCTGTGGATACCTTCTTGTGATGTTAGCAAGGTTTGCATTATCTTGTTTCTGCATGAAGGGCACAAATGGTGATGTTGCCCATGACATATGTCAACGTTTTCCTCGATCTCATTTCATTGATGACCCCCCCCAATTCCATCCGTTTTGATATCAAGCAATTCTGGTAGCTGTGTAAATTCCAGTAAATGCTAAACGGCGGTTAGGGGGGTATGAATGTAGGCCAAAAGATGGTACTATTGAGATGTTGCGATCTAAAGCTCTCCTCCAATCTATAGCAATAGAGCCCGTTGTCTGAAATCTATGTCTTTGTAGCCATGAGTCTAAGAAGTCAAGAGTCCTTCCCATGGTTGCTACTACAAAGGTGGCCTTCCAGCCTTTTGCTTTATATCTATTGATCACTAGTCCCAGTCTGTCTGTTTTGTAAATATCTTGGAGTCTTTCTTGTAGAAGGCTTGATGAAGTAATGCCGAAAAGTTGCATAAGGATTTTTTTTTGTTTTTTGTTTTTAGACTTTATCAACAGAAAAAATTGGTCGTTTAGTAATCTATGCTGATATATTAACAAGTTCACAATATTTATTAACAAAAAAATTATGTCATGGTCTTGTTGTTATACCAAGACAACAAACAAATAGTTATGGACGTTCAAATAATATATGGTTATCACCATTAGGTTCAGCAGCATTTTCATTACAATTACATATACCATTATCAACAAATTTAGGACAAAATCTATCATTAATACAACATATGATGTCAACTGCTATAATTGTTGCAATTAAAAATCAACCAGGTTATCAGGTAATACAATTTCCAAAGAAAAAATAGTGGAAGATTTCTTAAGCTGACTGCCCATCGGGTCAGTAGAGCGGTAGTGATTCGCTCTTCGGGAATTTTCGGCGATTTCCGTTCGGTTTTCGCGCGAATTTGTTGCCATGAATTCTTAGCATTTAACAGAACGGAAATCGTCGAAAAAATCCGACCTACTGTCCGTCCATTAGGTCGGTAGAGCGGGGCGCGGTGCGACATGCCGCGAAGTCTGGCTAGAATCCTAAAGTGGAACCGCTCAGCTGCGCACCGCTCCTCCGACCTAATGGGCGGTCAGCTTAAGATTTATATTAGACGATCGGGCAAAGTGGTAGAAATCTGTCGATCTCAGTAGGTCGTTGAACAGATATCTGCCTCCATCTGATACAGATCGTCGAGGAGCACTTTTACTCGTTTTTTTTTTGTTTTTGTTTTTGAAGGATTTAAATATCGGTATTAAGTGGCCGAATGATATTTATGCTGATGGTAATACAAAAATTGGTGGTGCTATTGTAAATACTTCAATTCAAGGTGATCAAGCTATTGTCAACTATGGTAAAGCTTTAGAATATTTTGCTGGGGAGAAAACTTATTTTTTGTTTTTTTTAAGGTGCTGCTTTAAATCTATCCAATCGTAAACCAACAATTTGTTTATATGATTTGATAGAACGTGAGAATCGTGTTAAAAATACCAATTTGAATTTATTAAGTTATGAACGTTATTTTGCTATTGTTTTTAATGAAATTGAAAAATTATATAAACAAGTCCAAACAACTGGTATTGAAGATTTTCTTGATCTTTATTATCAACATTGGTTACATGAGTAATGCTCAATTATTGTAATTATTTAATCTATATTATAATATTGTGTGTAATTTTTTTCTAGTTATGCCAAAATAACCATCCAAACCGATGATGATACCTCGAATAAAGCCACAGTTATTGGTATAGATAAATATGGTTATTTAAGGGTGCGTTTAATTGATGGTAGTTTAAAATCTGTACAACCAGATGGTAATTCATTTGATATGATGAGAGGTTTAATCATTCCAAAAATATTTTAAATTAATATACAGATCGAGACAGTTCATCTAGGAACATAGGAGAAGTTGCAAGAATACAGGAGAGTCTTATAGCCTGTCCTATGTTCTTAGATGGAATGTGTCAAACTGTATAATGTGTATGCCATTTAAGTGTGTATATGTAGATGTCTTTCCATTTTAAAATCTCGTTGTTATTGTTATCTGTCTGTTTTTTTTTCTTCTTCTATTTTTTGAAGTCTTTAGAATTTCGGCTTCATATAGGTTTTTTATTCGGAAAAGTTTTTGAAATAAATCTGTTGAATTTATATGTTTTGTTGTTTTATTTTGATGAAATTTTGAGATCTAAAAGAAATGGTAGATAACAACCAACTTCCCTTCCTTGACGGATTCGTTTCCAAAAAAACGGCTAGCAAATCGCAACATATAGGAAACCCACCCAAAGACGGACCTTGTAGTTAAGCTATTCCTAAAATCATTCACTAGGTACGAAAAAGAGCCACCAGAATCTGCAGTACTGATGAAACACTCGAGGAGTAATTGAGCAAGATTGGAGCAGAAATTGAGAAGCAATATCAGGAGCGATACTAGTAATCCCGTATGCACATAAAGGGTATCTCAGGAAAGATTAGAAAAATAGAAAAACAACCATCAAAACTACCTCCACCACTCTGAGAGACCTTTAAGCAAGGACAAAACCGGAAAATCAGATTGACACAAAGAATTGCGTATACAGAGTTTCCTGTCAAATGCAATTCTGCATGAAGAGCCACCAACATTGTTTCAAAGAAATTTTCAATATAGCGATGGGCATTAAGACTCGCTGGAATAAGCAAAAGTTATGGTTTTTGCGTAAGATTTATATCACCCGACACCATGACTTTCAGTGTCAAGTGAACCACAAATCTCACCGTTCTTCCTCGATATAGTCGAACATTCCTATGGCTATCATAACATATGATGATCCCAATTCTGTTGTTCTTGACATCAAGCATTTCTGGTAGCTGTGTGAATTGCAGTTAATGGAAAATCTCAGTTTGGAACGCATGAATGTAGGCCAAAAGATGGTATTCGACACAAACAGTTGCATATACAGAAATCATGCTACATAGGAGATACCAAAAGACCGCTCGATATGATACGAATATGGAAGATAAATAAAGCAAGAAGGGACCACAAGATCAGCCCTAACACGACACTGGTGGGATATTCAGCACGTAATTGGGTGCAGGGTCTGAAGCAATGCCACTATGTTAGAAGGCACACTGTCAAAAGGAAGTGCAAACATCAAAATCTCCTGGACTCTCAAATTAACATCGGACCCGATTTCAACACTCGATTGGACCGTCACACTCTCATCTGTATACGTGAAAAGTAGTTTTATGTTGATGCTAATCCTAATTCGCGTTTGGATTTTGGTGGATGCGCCGGGAGTACTTCCATGCGTAAAATTTTAAATTTTGGTGGAGGCGCCACGCGCAAAGCTGTGCCAATCCTGATCATCGAATTGTAACCACTTGAATAGTCGCTTGATAACGCTTTTTGCATTCATGAAGGGAGAATAGATGAAAGGAGTGACACCATCATTGATAAGGACGCCATTGCATCATAATTTGGTGGTCCCTTGGCAATTGCCTTTTTTGTTTATATTTTGCGTCACTTTCTCTATATTTGTGACTTAATGTAAAGCTGTCTGTCTGCCATCCACGAACCCGAGCTGGTTCTACCATTAGCCGGGTCTTTCAGTACCCAATTGGTAGGGAGGTGTTTTACTCCCCAAACATCCGACCAGTGATGTCAACTGGTACCATGGGTATTAGAATGGCTACGAGGCCTGGCCGTTTGCAGTTGGTTCCGTGGTGGCAGTGGTTGAAACTGCGTGCGGAGTAGAAGGCGTCAAGTGGTGCTTCTCGACCGGTACTAGCCTGCATAGCTGGTAGAGGTTTAGATAAGCCTACGTTTCGGTAGTTGGGTTAATAAAACAACAATTTCTCTTATCATTAGCCATTCATATTTATTTTATTTTCCATAATAAACGGCATAATGATGCAGTACTTTTTCCTGAATTTTTCCTTTTCATAATTCTTTATTTTTATCAATACATATTTATTAAAAATATGATAAAATCGTGTATAAACATATAATTTGTGCTTACAAAATTCTCATAAAGCGGCTTAATGGCGAAAAAACAAGCAAATATAACAAATAATAAATATTTATCGTTAATATTATTATTATTATTATTAATTAATAATTTAATTATTTATCAACAAATACTTGCAATTGTCTTTCACTTGTTTAAATAAATTAATAAATTAAAATAAAATTAACAAAATAAAATCGAATCCAGAGCCAGTGTTGATGGATTTTCTACAATGAAAAGATCACAGGCATCTTCATTTTTTATTTTTTTCAAACAATAAACAATATGACTAGAAAACGAAAATTATTAAAGTTGGTAAAACTGATATGTAAATAATACAGTCTGATTAAACAATTATTGTTTTTTTTTTAATAATAAATATATTGCTTTTTTTTTTATTCCCCAATGAAACAACACTAGCTCTTGTCCAAAGCAAAGAGCAATATGAACGGAACAGCGAAAAATACTCCAATTACTGTTCATTACGTGAATAATGGTTCTGTTCTTTTTGTAATAATTTTTTGGAACAATTATCATAAAATGGAGGGTTTATTCTGTGTTTATTATAATAATTTTTTTTTTGTAATTATTGTTATTTTAATGAAAAATCAGTGTTCTTTACCAACTTTAGAAGGAATTTCTCTAATATAATCTCACTGTTTCCTTCAATGATAATGATAATAATGCTGAATATTATTATTATTATTATTATTATTAGTCTAAACATATTTAGATTTATTTATTTACTTATTTGTTAATAATTATAATCAGTGTAATAATTGCAGTCTCT
>JAZBGY010000341.1:0-32673 GCA_037414755.1 Lydus trimaculatus | reverse complement strand
TATTTGAAAGAATCCAAAAAAAAATTATTATTTTTTCTTTGTTATTTTTGGGCTACTTTGAGGCGACTCCTGGAATTATTATTATTATTATTATTGTTTTGATTAATTGTAGGATGTTTTTACCAAATCTAATTCGTCCAATGATTCCAATTTTGCAATCGGAGCTGATCTATCTTCAATTTCTTTATCTTTTGTTGTTAGTGTTGTAATAATTTCAGTACACCAGGATGGATCTTGGTATTTTTCAAAATCGAACGTTTTATTGAAGGATGCAAATCTGCAAATTAGATGAAGAGAAAAAATTGAAATAACGGCGTCTTTTTTAGCGGATTTGACATTAAATATGTGAACATGACTTTTTGGCTAATTGGTATACTTCACGGTTCTTCTGCGAGCAAATGGGATTTTTTTAGTAATTCACCTCAATTCAACCTTCAAGAGTCTTGCAGTTTGTTACTAAATAGCTAGGAAGTTGCCAAAATTTTGTACAGTTGAGCTAAAGGAGCATCACGCAATATGGTGGAATTCTAACGGATAATAACAGAGAAATAGGTCGAAAACTCCATAGCATGGCATCGTTTCTATCCGATGCTCAATTTGCTCTTGAGGTGTTGTGTCCAAAGCAACTGTAATTCGTGTTTGCAGTGTTTGTGGAGGCTGCAGCAAGTTCCACAGTCTTCTCTCCATAATTTCCCCAACATGCTCGATGAAAGATCGAGAGATCGGGGTGGCCATAGCAAAATCGGTCCATAGAACGTTTTGCAATATGAGGACGGGCATTATCCTGCTGGAAAAGTAGGTCTTCCAACTGCCCAAGAACATCATTTGTTCCTCTTCTGCGACATTCTTGACCCTCAAGAAAAACTCGCAAAACATACACCTGGTAAAATTGTTAAAAGAAAAACTGGAGGTGTTGCAATTTTACATGTCGTTGAATATTTTGCAATTTCAACTAACGTGGAGCACTATCCCATACAGCTGTAAGAACTCCAGCATTATTATTTGGACGCCTAGAGTATTCAAATGGCGATTTCGGCTATAAAGAAACCTATGAATTTACTGTAAATTTGAAATTTTTGCAAGTCAAAAATTTTGCAAACGAACAAAAACTAGTTTTTTTTGGGAATTTCGAGTAGAAAACGTGAAGGCTTCTTTTGTGTTACAACAACCAGTCATGTTCACATATACTTCACAATTTCGCTATTTGATCGACGAAATCGTACCTTTGTAGCACTTGAAGATGTTGTTGATTCCTCGATATAGGTTTTGGTTCACTTACAGATCTTTGAAATGTATATTTGGTTTTATTAGGATCTATACGTACATTTTCATAATCTGGTACCTGGAAAAATACCATAAAGGTGAGTATTTTCCTATATATTCAGATTTATTTGGACTTACATCAGTTTGTTGTTGTGTAGTACTAATAATATTATTACCATTATTATTATTATTATTATTTGTATTATGAGTTTGTTGTTGCCCTTGTAATATTGCCAAAATTAATTTAATATCATTAGCTACAGTCTGTTCTAAAACTTGTACTTTTCTAGCTAAATTATCCAATTTATTATTAATGTGCTCCAACTGGACTTTATTTATCACTAAATTATCAGAATGTGTATCTAATATGGAATGTTGTGTAAAGCCCTGTGCTATATTCGTTGTGTCCAGTATATTGGGCACTATTGTATTATTATCACCACCACCACCACCACCAACACTATCATTATGTTGTTGTTGTTGTTGATGATTATGATGATTATGATGATGATGGGTTAATGAAGTCTGTGTTTCACCAATATGTGGTGGACTAGGACTATTCGTATAATAACTAGTACTACTTGATAAGGGCACAGAACTATGTTGCTGTTGTTGTTGTTGTTGTTGAGGTTGTTGTTGTTGAGGTGGAGGTGGTTGTTGTTGGTGTTGTTGATGTGATTCTTGATAAGCTCCAATGGACGATTGACGACGTATTGTACGTATACGATGACTGGTAGGAGGTGTAGCTTGGGCTGAAAAATTTCGATAAGTTCTTTTATAAATTCAGATTAAACAAATAATTTCGTTTAAACAAAATTACAAATATAACATTGACGTTTTACTAAATATACATACATGCTTAACGTAGAGCTAAAATAACAACAATAGCATAGTGAAAGACAGGGTATATAGAGAAAAAAGCACTTGTACCATGCTGTCACTTGTTGAAAAAAAAAGTGTGTAGAACTTGTAAAGATTTATAAATGCTGATAGTGTTTGAATGTTTAACCGTTGATATAATTGGGAAGTTTCTTGTAATTTGAGACAATATTAACTAGACTTCCTAACATCACTTGTTAGAAACTTATAGCTTCATTAATCTTAAGGAGCTTATCATAACTAATACCTTGTAAGTTACACGTGGATTTCCGATAGATACTTTGCAATTCGTAATCGTTACTAACATTATTACATTGAAAGTATTGTAAAGTGCAGGACAAGGATCAAATTAATTCCATAGTGCATCAATTATTTTGTAAATATCAAGTGTAAAAATTTATGTCCGGGGACACGAGCAACCTAGGAACTCTCCTAAATTTTTCAAATGAGTCTCAACAGTTGGTTGAGCAGTTATGCTGAACGAATTCAAGAATCTGCTTCGATTTTCGGCATAGCTTTACCTTCCATGGAGACTGCCAGAATTTGTCGTTAGGAGAGTCTCGAGCAATCTAGCAATGCTCCTCAATCTTTTAAATGAGTCTCAACAGGTGGCTGAGCAGTTAGGCTAAGGGAATTCAAGAATCTACTTCTATTCTTGGCACAGCTATACCTTCCATGGAGATCGCAAAAAATTGTTGTCAGTAGACTTAAGGAATCTAGCCATGCTCCTCAGTTTTTTAAATGAGTCTCAACAGGTGGCCGAGCAGTTAGGCTGAAAAGAATCTGCTACGAATCTCGGCAGTTATGCCTTCCATGGAGACCGCAAAAAATTGTTGTCCGTGAACTCGAGCAATCTAGCAATGCTCCTCGGTCTTTTAAATGAGTCTCAACAGGTGGCTGAGCAGTTATGCTGAAGGAATTCAAGAATATGCTTCGATTTTCGGCACAACCTTACCTTCCATAGAGACCGCCATAATTTGTCGTTAGGAGAGTCTCGAGCAATCTAGCAATGCTCCGCAATCTTTTAAATGAGTCTCAACAGGTGGCTGAGCAGTTAGGCTAAGGGAATTCAAGAATCTACTTCCATTCTTGGCACAGCTATACCTTCCATGGAGATCGCAAAAAATTGTTGTCCGTAGACTCAAGCAATCTAGCCATGCTCCTCAGTCTTATTAATGAGTCTCAACAGGTGGCCGAGCAGTTAGGCTGAAAAGAATCTGCTACGAATCTCGGCACAGTTATGCATTCCATGGAGACCGCAAAAAATTGTTGTCCGGGGACTCGAGTAATCTAGTAACCCTCCTCGGTCTTTTGAATGAGTCTCAACAGTTGACTGAGCAGTTAGGCTGAAGGGATCAAATAATCGGCACAGTTCGACTAGACTTGTGTGTGTGTGTGTGTGTGTGTATGCATTGTAAGATACTTACCAGGCTACCTGTGTTTGGGCAAATCTGAGCTTTTATACAAAGTTGCCCAAACCATTAGCTCATTATAAGAAAAGAATGTAAACTGTATATATGGAAACTTCTGCGACTACTTTCAGTTTTTAGAATAAAGTTGCCCAAACAAGCAGCTCATTAATAGAAAAGAAGGTAAACTTCTGCGACTACTTTGAGTTTCTCTTCTTTTGACAAGGACTAGACTAACAAGTATGTAAAGGTTTTATAGCACGGTAAGTCCATATTGTAGCCTTATGGTGAAACAAATTTGATTATCAATTTGTAGAGACAAAAATTGGTTTTAATTTTTTTTTTAAGGCCAGAGACCTTCAGTTTTTTTTTTGGCTCTACAATGGACCAAATCAAACTTGCTCACCATACTCTAAATTATCTAAATCTATACTTAAATAGAAATCAACTGTATCACCTAAAACAATAGAGTTTAGTTTACTATGATTTGCTTCCTTTAAATTTAATTTGTTTTTCTAATTATACAAAATATAACTAAAAATTCTAAAATCCCACATCTTCAACACCAAAAACCAAATGCAATACTCACATTATTTGGATATTTACGATTACACCGTGTATATAATACACACACACACATACACAATTAATTCCTTGTTGATATCCTTGACTTCTGTATCAATTAGAAAAATTCAATAATAATTGCAAAAAGGTGTAGGTACTTTTCAATAATAAATGGTAACCTCTAAACATATCTAACTGTACAGAAAAGAAGGAGAACTAAAAGAATTTTCAATCTAAATATTGTCTCAATATTACTAGAAAATCCCCTAGAGAGTAATGCAAAATATATACAGCATATCCCAGTTGATCGTTTTCAAAAAAAGCGCCTACGCTATTGTATACGCTAATAAACGCATCTTCTGCCATCTATTGAATTACCTACAAAGAATAGTTAAAAGAATACTTCTTCATATTGATCACCATAGATGGCGTTATCATCACAAATACTAAAACTTTTAAGAAAAATGTAAATACTACAAAAATGCTAAACCTAACAAGAAATTTCAAAAAGCGCTGTTACAGAAGCGCTACTAAAGTTAGGGCCTATGCATACGACGTCTTTTTCACGGGCGTCAAACGTAACTAATGAATTGATAAATGCGCAGATATGTCGATGTCGCTAGGGACTTGTCAACAGTAGCAGTAGTGTGAGGATATGGCGTTGGTCGAAGCTTCTCACTATATTGCGTATGTTTCTTCATAGTTCAAATCGGCATTTGAGTACTCCGGACGCCCAAATCGTTTCCACCGAGTGTCAAGTGTTTGACCACCTACACTTTCATGCGTTTTGGCAACTTTTGGACGCACTCTGGCCGAGCTTCGTTTGAGCGTCCGAAGCAACAAAGAAACATGCGCATTGTAACGTGATGCTCGCGCATCTATCGATACGAATGCAAACATTTTGCTATAACGCGCGTGATAAACACGTCGTCTGCACAGACCGTTACTCGTTAATAAGAGTGATCAACTAGAATGCTATATATATGCAACATTAAATTGAAATAAAGCTTAAAGTATAGAGAAAACAATCATGAAACATAAACATTTTTGGTGTCAATAATTACGTCCTTTAGTTTCTTATTTGGAAAGTAGAATAGAGTGCTTTTGTTTTGTTTCGTTCGTGTATCAACATATATCTTACCTATGAGTGGTTGATGAGTTTTGTGTAACCTTAGATCTGGTATACTTCGTTTGAGTTGTGATAACATGCCTAGACAACGTTTAATAATGCAAAAAAAATTATTTTTATTATTGACACCACAACAGTAATTTACGTATTTGATAAACGTTGATATTATCAGTAATTTAAATAATTAATACTGGTGTGTGTCATTAATAAAAATTCGATGTTTAATTGTTTTTTGATGTTCTTATCAATCAAATGGTGGATCAAGTGGATATTGGAGAATTTATCATTCCATAATAATAATGATAATAAACCAAAAAAAAATAATACGAGCAGGATCCAATAAGGGCAACAGCATATCAAATGAAAATTTAGCCAATTTTGTTATAGGTATTGGTTTTCCTCTACTATTTGCACTATTTCCGCAATAGTACAAAGCTCGGTTGCAAAACGTTACTATTACCCCCAATTCACCAACAGCATTGCTCAGTTTAGCAATCGAGCTTAATCATTAGCAATTCTAGAAATTGAGGAAGCCTAGCTTCTAGCTCAGACTAATCGAAGTTTGGCCAGGCTTGAATCGTCACAAGACTTAGCTAGGAGATGATATTCCCACTACGCGTGTGAGTCCGGGTTGGTTTGGCAAGTTTTGCTCGAGCCTTATCGGTACCGCGGTGAAGTTTTTCAGATCAGATCCGACGTATGATCGAAGAGGTACGCCTGCTTTTTGATTCGCCCAAAATTTACCGACAAGGGGTGGGTAAGCCTAAGGCATCCCAAGTCGAGCCAGGAATCTGACTCGTGACTCGCCGATACTGAAAGAGCTAAAGGTACACCGATAGGCGTTTAAGGGTTATCTTGATTGAGAGACTTCGTATAACACGACTAATTCTAGAATTGCTAAAGTACCAACATTACACGAGAATCAAATGGTGAATGAAGACTTTTCATATTTTTAGGAGTATGTTTTCTTTTCTATCAAAATTTATATTGTTAACAGGAAGATCTTTGTACATACCTGTAATTGAATTCAATGTAGATGATCGTCGCTTCTCTTCACCAAAATCTAAATTAATTGGTGTCACATCTTGACCAGCTTTATCAGTTGAAAATTCCAAGATACCATGCCCTGTATTATCAATTGTTATTATCATTATTGGTTTATATTGTTTTATGGGATTTACCTGATTCAGAATCATCACTATATTGGGAATCTTGTCGACCACTTATTGAATTACCACGACTTGATAAACCATTTGAATTAACACCACGAAAATAACGGCTTTCTTTTGTATGTGATGATTTTGTGTAAAATGATCTTCGTGGTATAACACCAGCTTGTTCATCCTTTATTTTATTACAATAAAAAATGAAAAATTTAGTAAAAAAAACTTGAATCTCTACATTTATACAGGCCGTCCCATCTAGTTTAAGTAGTTTAAGACGGTACAGCCTGTATATATGCTCCTTTATGTAGTATGCGGCAGCAAAATAGCACTCATGAACTCATCCCTACTATCTTTGTCAACAATCGATATTCGTACACCTGTGTCTGACCATTTTCTATTTTTATCTCGTTCTAACTTATGTGAAAGATATCAGAGTGGGCAGTGTCGGTACTTATTTTCAATGACATGAAAATTGCAACACTAAGAAGGCGGTAGGGATTTCTTGACCAAACTTGGCAGAAACGTTTTGCTACAATCAGTGCGGGAAAAGAACGTCGCAGAAGAGGAACTGGGAGAGCAAAGAAGAACAAATGAGGTGCAAGAGCAACAAGAGAACGATTCTCCAGCACCAGATCAATAGTTGGCTAATGAAGGCCGTACTGTAACCCTGTCGAACGGTTTACCGCAGAATCAGACTTTTTGGCTTGCAATCGTATCGGCCACTATTAACAGCTCAACACCGCTAGCAGTATTTGGAGTGGTATAGGTTACTGGACTGGTACCTGGAATGGCATACGGTGGTGTTCAGTGATGAATCTTGATTCTCTTTGGGGATGCAAGACGTGTTGAGTTTTCTGTTACGAGGTCTGTGCACAGAACTATGGGGATTATGATATGGAGTGCTATAACTTATGGGAGTAGGTCTTGTTTGGTATTCCTCTGAGGCAATATGACCGCCCAGCGATTTATGGATGAGGCGGTAGAACCCCATATTGCTCCATTTCTTGGGCAGTTGGTAGGCCAACTTTTCCCGTAGAACAATGCTCGAACTCATATTGCAAAACGTTCTATCAACCGATTTGGAGAAGGTAATGTCAGTCTCTTACCATGTCCACATGAATCTCTCGATCGTTCACCCATCGAGCATGTTTGGGACATTACGGGCAGAAGACTGGGGAACTTGCTGCAACTTTCGCAGACACTGCAAGCTCTACAGCAAGAATTACAGTTGCTTGGGACACAATAACTCAAGAGCAAATTGACTATATGATAGAAACAGTGTGTGTAACCAATGGGGGGTGAATTGGTGCAGTTGGAAGGTCAACTTTGCCAGTAGAATAATGCCCGAACTCATATTACAAAACGTTCTATGGACCGATTTGCAGAAGGTAATGCCAGTCTCTTACCATGTCCACATGAATCTCTCGATTTGTCACCCATCGAGCATGTTTAGGACATTATGGGGAGAAGACTGAGGAATTTGCTGCAGTCTCCGCAGACACTGCAAGCTCTACAGCAAGAATTACAGTTGCCTGGGATACAATAACTCAAGAGCAAATTGACTATCTGATAGAAACAGTGTGTAACCAATGGGGGGTGAATTGGTGCAGTTGGAAGGTCAACTTTGCCAGTAGAATAATGCCCGAACTCATATTACAAAACGTTCTATCAACCGATTTGGAGAAGGTAATGTCAGTCTCTTACCATGTCCACATGGATCTCTCGATCTTTCACCCATCGAGCATGTTTGGGACATTATGGGGAGAAGACTGGGGAACTTGCTGCAGCCTCCGCAGACACTGCAAGCTCTACAGCAAGAGTTACAGTTGCTTGGGACACAATAACTCAAGAGTAATTGATAGAAACAATACTACGAAGGGTAGGAGAGTTCGTTTTCTTTAAAATTTTGATCAACTGTGCTATCTTTTTATAGTTAAATGTTCCTACCCTTTCTTGGTGTTGCAATTTCTATGTTATTGAGTATATTTTGCTGTAGCATACTTACTGTAAAAAACGATTTATACGTACATCTCTTAAATTAAACGTTATCTCTAAATTATTCATAAACTGATTATAAAATTCTGGATATAATTCTAATACATCTAATAAATCATCCCTATGTATCTTATGTAAATCACAGTACGTCAATGCTCTAACATTACAGCTTGATTTTCCCAATGTGGGATATAAACATGGATTCTCACCGAATATATCATATTTGCCTAGAAGAATGAAAAATAAATAAATAAACAACAAAAACCCCAAAAACATTAAGCCATTTCTAAATAATGGATGAGGGTGTAAAGAACAAAGATACGTTTGTTTGCAGGGAATAGGCGGAATCTAATTTGTGACACTTGGTTTATCAAAGTCATTGTCGCTTTTGTTCTTCTACTACTAGATTCTAGAATTAAATCAATAATTCTAAACCTTACTATAGACGACTATTTGGAAATGAATTGAAATGCCACGTCATCATTTCACTAACAAGCAACGACAATGTTGTTTGATTACATTAACACAATCACAGTATTGAATTGTAGAATTATTATTTTACCTAAAATAGCCATCACAATATCATCTCTTAAAATTTCTATAGAACCTCTAGATATGAAATATAATGATGTTAAAACATCACCACGATGTACTAATGTATCACCAGGTGGGGCATGTGTTGTTTTAAATTTTAATGTAAATGCACGTAAACAACCAGGACTGGCACCATCAAATACACTACAATTTTGTAATAAATTTCGATTTAAATGTAAACAAATATCAGCTTGTAAACATTCAGGGAATCCTTTTAAAACTGAATTCATATCAATACCATTCGTATATGTCCATGCATGTTGGAAATATTCTTCTAAACGTTGTCGTAATGGATTTGGTATTTGATGGAAACGTATAAATTCACGTACACGTAACATTTGTGTATGATAACGGGCTGTACCAGAATATAAACGTTGAATTATCGCTGATACATTACCAAAGATACTCGCATACATTAGAGCTAATCAAAACAAAAAAAAAAAACAAATCAATCAATCAAACTGGCATGAGCATCTTAACGACTTACATCCAACTAACATAACACAAATTGTAAAGATTTTCTCAGCATCTGTATTTGGTGCAACATTACCAAAACCAACACTTGTTAATGATGTAAATGTAAAATATAATGCAGTAACATAACGACTTTTTATACTTGGTCCACGTGTACGATTTGGACCATAAAATTGATTTGTATCATTTGCCAAATGTTCTAACCAACCAATTTTCGTTAAATCTTGATTTTCAGCATTACCAATAGCGTACCTGCAACAGCAGCATTAGAAGTATAAGGAGTAGTGCTCAAAACAATACGAAAAACAAGAGCATTTAAATACTGGACGCCGTCAATTGAGCGCTGATTCAACTACGAGGGTAATCCCAAAAGGAAGCGTTGGGGATGCGGGGAAACACTTCGTGCGAATGTTGGCAATACTGTTGTGTATGGCGTTTCCCCCCACTCTCTAACAAGCCTACCCGCATCGTGCGTGGCAGTTGTTTGTAATGGAGCTCTGATTTCTGAGCTGTCCCGAACCACCATTCATAGGATTTTGACAGAAGCGTTACAATATCGGAAGATGTGCGCAAGATGAGTCCCACGAACGCTTACAGAAGCTCATTAACAACAGCGAGTTAACTCTTTCTGTGAATTTCTGCGCCGCTATACAGCAACTATAAAAATGCATTTTCTAAAAAAAATAGGAGACCTTACTTTTGGGATTACCGTCGTGTATAGGTGGAGTCAAAAGAGCACCTATCTAACTAGACAGGGCCATAATTCAACAGTGCCATAAGTGATTTTGACTAAAAAATCTTTACAGTTTTCCTTCCAATTATCTTCCTGTTCAGCGCCCAGTTGATGGCTCTCCCGCCCAATCGGAAAGCTTAACATGAACTACATAATTTATTTCAAAATTAAAAAACGTCTCCCTATGGCTTCCACTACTAATACTACAACCAGATTGCGTCAATCATGATGAAATTTCGCCTTATAAAACCAAGTCCGACAAGAGGTGGGTATAGCCGGTACAAATTATCGGGCGCCCGGAATGAAACGTCATTTTTTGGGCCCAGTCTGGCTTTTGTTGGCCCTGTATAAGACGATGAATGCTAATGTAGCCAATAGTTTCAATTTTTGTGTTTTTAGACGACTTGGCACCATAAATCTAATATAAAACCGTCACGTTTCTGGAGAAGTAATAGTTCGATAAATTTAACGCGCTAAAGATTTGACGGTTCCGGAAGCAAATCCAGCCGATAGTAACAACAACAACAACAACACTTATGATGATAAATTCTTACCAAATACATGCCAACCAATGTGCTATTAATGCAAATGTTGCCATTAATAATAATAAAACAGCAGCACCATATTCTGAATAACGATCAATTTTTCTTGCTACACGTACTAATCGTAATAGACGTGCTGTTTTCAATAAACCAATTAATGTAGTTGTCTGAAATTGAAAATGGAATCATTGTGAGAATTTTTTTGTTTTTTTGACAAAAAGCAAATTTGCCAAATTCAAAGAAGGTAGAAACCTCCAATGAATAGAACTAAGAATAAAAATTCAAGCATTACTAATATAAATTTTTGGAGGAATTTGTTACGTTTTGGGTGGTGGTGGTGGTGGAGAAAAAAAGGATTTTTCCCTAGAAATACAAAACAGTAACAATCCAGAGCCTCTTAGCCATCTTTAAATGTTACCAATTCAGACGACACTTAATTTGAGGAGCTTAAGAAAAATTCTATACTTAAGGGTCGATTACTTTAAGCGACTTTAGTCGCTAGACGTTGGCAATTGAGGTGGGGCGAGCATGCGCAATTACTACTAAATTTGCGCAGTCGCCGAGCGTCTTCTAAATTACACACAGTGAATTTGGTGGCAGCGTCTAGCGACTAAAGTCGCTTAATGTAATCGAGCCTAAATATCGATAACGATTGTTGGTATCTTTTAAAGATGATAAGAGCAGCCTGAATTGCATCATTTTTGTTTAATTGAAAGACTGAAAAACACACTGACTTTAACAAATATATATATACACACACACATCCATACACAAAATATTATTTAATAAAATAGTCCAACAATTATAAACAATTACTTAATAATTATGTAGCATGCTACATGCTGTAGGAAATGTGTAGAAATGTGATAAAGAGATATATAAATTGATAAATAAAGTTGAAAAACAAGCGTTGTCTATTCAGTGACTTTTTTTTTTGTAAATTTTTAATAATAATTTTTGTTTTATTATTATTAATTTTTTGATGGTTTTTTTATATAAAATTCGTTATTTGATTGGTTAAAATTTTTTAGCAAAATAAGCATCAAGCTGATATTTAACTACCTCGTCTTTATCCAAGCCCAACTATAGAAAAAGATTTTTCATTTTAAAAAAAAATTCGATTTTCGTGTTACAAAAGTAAACAAAAATACAAAAAATGAAAATAACAATACTAGCGTATTGTTGTTTTCATTTCAAAGTCGATGTTTGATTCTTGTTCATTTTTTTGTTTTTTAATTAGTGGCCAACAACATTTTATTAAAAAAAAAAAAAAATAATGAACAATCATCAAAATTATTTTCGATCACAGATTTTCTCATCAGTTATAAAAGAACTGTTGAAGAATTCTGATTTTTAAACACAACCACTAGATCTACACATTATTATCATCATTATTATTACTAGATGTTATCGGAATTCAATGTCACTTCATTGATAGAAAAATGAAATGAATTGAAAATAGAGAGATGATTGATCGAATAGAAGAACAACAACAATAATAAAATACGTTCAAACAAGATAACAGATGATCGAAACAATTTTCATTCAAACTGACAAGGTAAAAAGATCACACAGTTTGTGTCAGATCAATCAATATATGGTGCAAAAACAAAACAAAAACAACTTGGAGTAGGAAAACTTGGCTTTTCAAAGCGTATTGAGGAATTGTTGTAAAATTATCGTGATGTGTTGTCTCCATCAAAATGTACCAAAGGAGTGGTAGCAATAAGAGGATTGGCATATTTGTGGGAAATGGCATAAGACGATCATACAGTTGCCAGTATAGTGTTCTCTTTGTACCCCAAATACTTTAGTAGAATTAGCATCAAATACTGACAAGAATAACTAGAATAAAAGTTTTACAAAGTAACCTTTTCATTTGAGATTACAATGAGACACGAAGCAGGGTCGTGCAAAACTACTCAAAAACTGAACTGCAAGGTTGATTTTTGTCGTTTCTAACAATTTAAGAGCCAAATGTGCATTTTTGCCACTGCACAAAGGGTCGATGCACAGGATGCAATCTTGATAAGGTGCCTATTTCTATCTATATGAGTAACACGCATTTGGTCCAAATATAGTGGAATTCGGGTAATGTTATCCCAGAATACTCTCTATACAAAGTTCTTTGAAACTAAGCCATATAGTGTACGGAAATTTCGCTTATTGTTATCAAACTACAGTTAAGTTTCGTTCATTCTCCCTAATCAACCTGGTAGAATCTCAGCTAGAGACATTTGCAGATTAATGCTGTAAAAAGCGTCCAAATGTACAAAAATTTGCAAATATTTCGGAAAATTGCTCTGTAACCCCTGTCTTAGCAATTTCCGCTCTCTACCTCACTTATGGTGTACAGCTTTACCGTTTGCAGTACCATCTTGGTACAAATACCCGCACCAATTCGTACCAAATACAAGCTCCTTGAATCGATCAGCAGTTAGCCAAATCATACAAATAACAAAGACTGCATAACGCCCTTGATAATAAGGTCTAGTTCAAGGATTGTCAACCCGTTATCTCTCTACAGGAGTGATTGACCGTCAAATTTTGGATTTAACATCTTAAAATAGAGAGTGCCTTGCTAGCGCAATCATCAGTGACGTCATTTACTGCATAATAAATTCCCAGAAGATCAAGCAATCCTATAGAGAGTGAAGTGGGTTGATGGATCTTGTGCCTAGCTTGTCTTTAGCTCTATAGTTATGCTGTGATTTTTGTTCCATGCTCTATAAACCTATTTATTGATTCATTATGTAAAAATACAGCTGACGAAGTGGAACTGTTTATGGAAAAATAACTTTTTCATCGCGATCTAGTGATGAACGCTTCTTACAGCTGCTTAGTATTGGTTCTAAAATAAAGGGGCAAATCTCCAAAAACTAGGAGCAACATCTTCAAACAAATAGTTATTGGCTAAACGAATATCTTCCCCATTTTCCAGTTTTCGTACTCCGGAGGCTCCTCTATTTCCATTGTATGATTGAATAAGCGCTAGTAAATAGCTAATTCTTTTGAAATGGTAATAAGCACTTGAATGTAATAAGTATAGGCTGATTTACAAAATGTAAACCATTTATGAAACCCACGATGATTCCTATGTAGGGCTAATATTACCTTTACAACAAATTGCAAATCGGCCTGTAAATTAGTCTTTTGAGACGATTCTATAAAATATTCGTTTAGGTTATGGCAGATGTTGGGGCAGAAAACTTGTGTGTCTTTGAGAAAAGGAAAAATTGCCCAAAATGAATCACTATCGATCTTCTGCTTAATATTATCGACTGCTGATTGCTATCGATAGCGCAGGTTTGAAAGTGATTCCAATAAACGGAGAACTCTACTATAAAAACAATTTGATTTATGCAAATTAGATGAGTATGTTTACACCATATATATCAATATGAAATTGTTTTGATCATCTGTTATTCTTCATAGAATAAACAAAAATAAACTGATTCAATAATAATCAACAATTAAACATTCTCTGTATCGAAAATGCAACATTAACATACAATAACAATAAGAATAACAATAACAACAATAACAACAACAACAACAACAACAATCACAACAATTTATTCTTATTTAATAAATTAATTCAAGAAAATTTGAAAACAAAATCAAAAGAAAATAAAAATAAAAACTACTTACTTCTGTTTCTTCTGAATTACTTCCAAAAAATATTAAATCAAATGGTACAGCAGCTACTAAATCTATAAAGAACCATCCTTTTAAATAATGTATAGCTATCCTAACAGGATCTGATACAATCTCATCATTCCCACTAACATATGTTGTACGGAAATTGATTAAAATATCAATTATGAATGTAACGTCAACTATATCAAAAGTTATGAAGAAATTATTTAATTTTACTATTATCAACAATAATAATAATAATAATAATAATAATAATAATAATAATAATAATAATGATAATAATAAAAGAAATAACAAATTTTAAATATATAAACAATAAAACTTACCAATTAAATCAATGATAACAATTGGATCTTCACTATATTGTTTATTTTTACGACTATGATCTGGTTCGTTTAATAAAAATGCAGCAACATATGGTGTAAATATTGCTGTATACATCACCAATATTAATATAATCCAATCCCATGCCGCTTTAAATGGTGAATAATGTAAAATTGTCCAATTATGTATACGTGGATTTTGTAATGTATATTCAGGTAATACATCAGCGCCCAATGATAACACCTGCAACACACAAATAAATCACGAATTTTTATTAAAATCAAAAAATAGTTTAAACTCTAAAGGCGCGTCTACACACGGACGCACTTAACCGGCAATTGCCAACAACACTAGCAACACTGTTTGCGGATAGAAAAACGGTCAATACCTCTTAGAACCTATTCAAAAATGAGCAAAGAAGCATTACAGTTGAAACTTCGGAATGTGTAGATGATGACAATAATTTTTTCGTTTTCAAAAATTGGCATTTTCATGTAAAAAAATCGAATACTTTTCAATGTTTCGTAGTTAAATTAATTTCAATTGATCTACTTTAAGTGGTCAGTTGCACTGTCTATCTTGCCTGCGTTTGAAATGCGTATCTTCTATCTGTTATTGTTTTATTTTTATAGTGCGTGGGCGATGTTTCCATTAAACAATCGCCAATTTACCTCAATACTTTTTATCATTACAATTTAGTCAACAAATCTCATTATTATTAGAATTTTTATTTAAATTACGAAAAATTTGCAGATTTTTTTAATGAAAATGACGATTTTTGAAAACGAAAAAATCATAATCTACACATTTCGGAGTTTGAGCTGTAGTGGTATTTTTGTATAGGTTCTGAGTGATATAGGCCGGTTTCTCATTTCAGAAAAGCTGTCCGTTTCTCTAAAACATACAGAAACTGTAGCTTCGCCTGACACACCCTGTATAACCGATACCTTCCTTTCTTATATTTAAGAATTATAAGTTTTTTTTCAATTATTCGCCATACAACCAACGAACTAACCATAAAACACGTCTACACAGGACGCACATTGCTGTGATATTTATTAATTTACCGCTCGCGCATGGAATAAATGGCAGACTTGCGTTGCCATCTACACGACTAAATGTGTTCGTGTGTAGACGCACCTTAATGTTGTAACGTAAATACGGATATAGATTTTACGCATCATCCTCCCCCAACCACCACCCCCAAAACTTACATTTCCTATATTTTTCTTAACTTGACTTTGTGTTGGACTTAATAATGTTTGATATTCTTTCATACCAACAACAACATTTGGTACACCATTACATGATTCAATTTTAACAATACTTTTACGTGATTCTTTAAAACTTGTACCTTTTATACGTACACTAGACCATTTTGCTGGTAAATTAATTAAATTTGTTACAGAACGATTATGTCGTCCTAATTCATATTTAAATGAACCACCACCACCACCACGAGTTTTTGTTATTGGTTTTATTGTATCAAATTGATCAATTGTTGATTTTTGTGTAAATAAACTAGCACCAATATTATCAACATCATCATCATCATCATCATCATCAATATCACCACAATTATTATTATTATTATTATTATGACTAGTACTAGGACTGGTGATGCTCTTTTTACGTGATCGTTTCTTTGAATTATTGATTGATTGAGTTGAATGTGATTGTTGGATTATTGGTGGGTTTTTTGTTGTAGTTTCAGGACTTGAATTTGTTGATGTTATAATTAATGGGATTTCTGTTGTTAATTTATCAGCCATAATTATTTATTTTTTTTGTGTGGTTTTTTTTTAATAACAATAATTCTAACACTAATAAAATTTTAATTTGAATTCAACTGATATGTAGAAAAACTCTATTTTGCCACAGCCCTTTTTCATATTGTACCAACCCTAATTGAGTCAATTTAACACTAGAACATCTTGTCAAAATTACTTAGTATTACAGCCAAAATAATTTGATATTGTGTCAGACAAAACAACAACAACAACAACAACACGTCAAATTTTTTTAATGTTCCTTTTTCAACTTTACCACCGAAACCGTTTGGATGGTGCATAAGAAATGAGGTGGGGAAGGAACACGTGTTCCTTAGACTATGGTAATCGTTTATTTTTCGATTTTCAAAACAAACTTTAAACTTTATTCAGAATGATGGATGACAACGGCTGCATATGCCATCGCGCACAATATGCTAATTATAGAAATTTTAGAACATAGTTACCGGAAAGAATAGATACACGAGTATAATAGGAATTTAATGATTAATAATGTATGAACCGGTTTCGATTATTTTATATGTGTTTTATCTGGTGGGAACACTCCAAATTTGTGCTTACGCGTTTTTCGAAAACGAAACGAAAAAACAACAAACGTACGCAAGTTGAACAAATATAATTGAAGTGCTAAATCAATAAACAATGAATTATTTATACATCAATCCACAATTTATTGATTTTTTCGAGTTGTCTATTTATTTATTTCATAACAATCGGTAGATTCTGTTGTTTTTTCTTTGAAAAAAAAAATCAATGAACCACTTTCTAGGAAGTACAGGAGGTCCAGAAGGTTAATTTATCTAATTAACATTTTTAGTGAAGACAAACAATTCGAACCAACACGTTCGTGCGTGCATGTGTGTGTGTATTCAAAAAGTATTTAATCTTTTAACAACGATCAACCCTATATACTCTAGAGTGTCTTGTTGTTTGTTCAACTACTTCAATGTTTTTGTTGTTGGTGTTTCTACTTGCACTTTAAACAAACAACAAACAACCAAAAACATGCGTGACTTGTACAATATTAAATTGAATATTTATATGACCATTTTTTCTTTTGTTTCATTTTTTATTAATTTTTCTCTGATAATATTAACGTAATATGATGAATTTCGTAATCAAATAGTGAATATTTGGAGATGAACAGATAATCCGTTAATTCAATGATAAGATAACATATCATCGATAATCGTGTTGAATGCGAGGGGGGTTGTTTTTAGTTAAATTGTCAATTTGATTAAATCATCACTTTTCATCATCATCATCTCATGATGATTGAAATATTCGTGTTTTTTTGTTATCAATTTATCACTAAATAACACAATAATAATAACCACACGTATTCAACAAATTTCACCATCTTTTATGTTTATAATTAAATGTTATTATCGATTTTTCTATTAAACTGATGGGGTGACAAAACTAGAAAAGTTGAAATTGTTGAAAACACCACTTGTTTTTTTTTGTTTGTTTGATAATAACTGATATTGTTACAAATCTAGATGGAAGTAGAGGAGATACACGGTTATTGACGTTCTCCGTTCAAAACTAAGCTAAAAGCAACCCCTTATTACAACAGAAATGATAGGGAGAGACAGAGTGAGACAGAGAGTGAGTGAGAGAGGAAAGGGCTGGATTCTGGAGTAGTGGCTTGTGCGCACACGTATTCATCTAATACAATACAATTAAAATGACATTTAAATTGCCTATATATGTCCATTCTATTAATTTATCGTTAAAATTATTATTTTAATAAAATTGATATTTGAAATATAAACGGAAAACTACCCCCTACTGTAATCGTCTACTAGATTGAGAGGTTTTTAAATGTTAATACAACGACATCTGGTTTGTATGGAACGAAAGTTTTGCAAGTAGTCTGGAATAGTCCAACAAAGAGTTGTTTTTTTTTTTTTTTTGTTAAAGTTGCTTTAAGGCAAACTTGTATAAAGGTTGCAAACTTGAAATGGGGTGCAAATAGAAAAATAATGTTGGAAAACTACAGGAAGTTTGCATTACAAGAAACTTTTCTATGCAGAAGTCTTTTTATGTAAAAATGGTGGATGCGCCGGGCAACTACTCGTCAATAATCTGTTATTTACAAAAATCAAACGAATTAGTTAGCATTAACCATCAGATCTGTACGTGTATGGGTTATTTTGATGTCCATTTAGTTTATTTTGTGGTATATTACCATATGGGCATGAAGGGCAATTGCCAAATGTCCCAACTAACAAAGAACTCCCCTAAAATTATTGCAATTGAGTGGAGCAAAATTTGCTGCTTCTGATCAGAATTTTTGGCATTTTTCGTTTCTATTGATGGATTTTTACAATTTTTTCAAATTTTTAACAGAATCTGTGGAAATTTTCGCTGGATAAGCGTAAAATTTGCCGTTTTTGAGGAAAATCTTCAGTTGTCAAAAAACATGGATTTAAGACTTGATAGGAATTGGCAAAACGTTTGAAAATGTTCGGTGCCACCTGGTGCGGGGGTTGCACCCCTTACTAATACCACTGATAAATGGGATTTTGTCTAAAGTTGTTTTCCTTTGAGGATGCAACATTTAAAATGGGGTCCCCAAATTCAACATTGCTAGAAGTCCCATGACTCTATAATACACCACAGAGTTTATGGAAAAGAGTATAAATGCCTTATCTCCTAATAATAATAATAATAATAATAATAAGCTACTAATCACTCATAGAGAACAAAAACTCATTAAATACAGATTTTACAAGAGCTGTTACAGTTATGTAAACCTGGAAAGCCAATTACTAGCGGATTAGATATCAAACAAGGATATTTCAGGAGATTTCAATTTGTATAATGAGGGTACGTATAAGGAATAATAACTAATAATCAAATAAAAACTCAAGGAAGGGCAATTTTTCCCAAACATTATATGATGAAAATTTTCAAGTTTTCCAGAAATTTAATTATGAAACTTGGAATTTTTCACAAAAACCATTGTGTTGAATTGATGATTGTTAGAGCTACAATATTCACAGCCCCTGCACCTGATAGATAGAACAGTGCCACTATTTTTACTATTGAAGAGAAAAGGAGCTAAGTGGATTTTTCGGTTAGAACTGCATCCTTGTTAGTTACAACCCTAACAACGACTTATATGGCAAAAAAATTAACTTAATCAACGTTGTAATCTTTGAAAAGCAATTAGAAAATCTACAGTTGTTCTAGTTATTTGGCCATTTTCATTAATATTCTAGTCCAGATACTCATTTTTAGGTTGACTAAACCTACACCCTACTGGTGAAGTTATTATGGTCACTGATCAAACGCTAATCAACAAATTAGTTGTCAGCGTTTGTATCCACACATCCTCTACCCTTCTATCAATGAATTTACAAATATTTATAACTTTGATAAGTGTGATATAATGTTTAAAGGACTATAATAAAGTGAGAAATAGGAAATATTGAAGTGTAAGTAAAAAAGGAACATTAAAATAATACAGGGATGATCAAACTATAACAAAAAAAACGTGTGAATCGCCTCTACAACAGAAGATGTTTAATGACGCATCCAAATTGTGTGCTAGAAAATCCAATGTTGTGGAATCAGAGGATACTTAGCACATGGGAAAATGAAACATTAGATACTACTAGATGAGGCCAAATGTGACAAAATTGATAGATTTTCAAAGTTGACTGTCAAACAGCAGCTCTATTCCTCTTTTTTACTGACACAAAAATGGCGATAAACTCGAATCTTGATTAAATCGATCATCACAATTTTAAAATTTTCGTTTTTCATGTGATCTGCAACATAAAACTAGAACGTGACACTTGATTTTTCGATATTCCTCTTCTTGGAACAGGAAGAATGGTTATCGACAATAAAACTATTGTTGCCAAACTGTAGGAAAATGTGATAGAAAAGCTTTATCATCATTGTTGAAAAAATATTTTAATGCTCCTAAAATGGAAAATCAATTACGTCCAAGTATTCTTACTAATTGAATTCTGTAGTGAGGCGGACGTACAAAAAAACTTCGGAAACAACCCCAAAAAAAACGAGGGCTGTATTAGACTTTATTAGCAACAATAGTCGGATATAGAGACTTGTAAAAGTGATAGATAAACCAAATTAATGGATATCTAACAGTTCCACTAAATACACCAAAGATACCCCCATCAAAAACCACATAAATATTGTATGAAGACTGCCGAAATCAATTACGTTTCGCATCAATCTATTATTAAATTTTGCTGTTGTAAATTAAATCTCTACAAAACAAAAATAAATAAATAAATAAAAATTTAATTTTCCATCATATAAACAAGAAACCTTATCACTGACTTATCATAAATTATAAAATAAAAGATAAGTAATTGAGAAAACTACCAGCTGTGTTGTTCGTTTACTGTTGGAATATTGATTTTTAGAAACCTAAAAGATTGTTTTTCGTAATACGTTAGTTTATCGTACTAGTGCGGTAATTTCACATTACTTCACCGAGAGAGTTGTTGTTGATGTAACGAAAACGTCAGCTAAAGGTCCGGTCAGGTCCAGTTGCGCCGTCTGAGGTGCGCCGAGCCACACACCATAGACCGTGTGACATAAGTGGTCTAGCTCGCAGTCCGTAGATCCGCTTGTTAGAAAAATTTCACGGAATAAAGGAGTGGACGGCACACTGCTTTGGTCCGCAATGGCTCGTTAAGGGTCGCTGAGGACTATTTGCTTTTAGCGACGTTTGAACTGAAGCTTCCAAGCTCACAGTCAAAATTTGATTGTAGACGTTGTATGATTGAAACACATAATGCCGTACTCGACCCCTAGGACTACAAATTGCACACTTTCGACACTCGTGTTATTCGAAATTGTCTGCAAAAACCCTAAGGGATTTTTTTCAATCAATTGATTTCATTCCATCTTATTCATTATGTTTCAAAAATTGATTACAATCTTATCGATAACTGCGTAAATAAAAGATATATCATGTTGAACTGAACAACATGGATAAAGAATTGAATTTCAAAATGTTAATTCTGTTTTTTAATCATTTGTAACTGACATAATTTCTTTAATTCCGTATTTTCCATGGTATTTTATATATAAAACAAGAGTAGGTGGGTGGTTTTTCCTGTAGGTGGAATAAATTCCATTCATCACGTCATTCAAATGGTTTCAAAAATAATAAAAAAAAAAAAACAATATTTAATTAATTCCGTTCTGGTTTTGTACAGATCGTTGAATAAATGCTGTCAGTTCAGCAAATTTTCGTCAAACATTCTTTGTTTGTTATTCATTAGAGAGAAACTAAAATGACCAGAAGTACTCAAAATTACTCACTCATCTAAGAGTAACAGAACCAACCGCAAAACCTTTTTCTTTTGTGTGTCAAACAATGGTCAACCGTTTCGTGGCGAAATCATCGAAAAGATCACCACGTAACGCACGTTGTAGCTTATTTTTATTTCCATGCGACGAATTACAAATATTTTATTTATATATCCGTACGAGCGCTTTTTGTTGTGCTGCTTAAACTGAAAAGCTATTCTCTCCCTCTCTATCTGTACCTCTTTTTGTCAGGTTTGTGGCAATACTTTTGACCACATGTGCAGATTTTAGTTTGCAAACTGAGTTTACGCAATACAAAATCTCTAGCAGTGCAATGTTTACTCAAAACGTGCTATGCGTTTTGCCGTCCACATGCACGAGCTTCCGTAGATATGGAGCCATCCATAAAGCCGCGTCCGCATCTAAAGAACGAACGCTAACGAACTAACGAATGTAAACTAATGCAAGGATCATGCGCACAAGGAAGTAATAGAATGTCCTTGTATTCGCTCCTGTTCCACTTGTTTCTAGAGATCACATTGATCCTAATGTGCTGTGGGGGGGATATCGCTTCCCCTGACGAATTTTTGATAATTGCCAATAGTATTGAAATCTTAAATATGGGCGGGGCTAAAAAAACAATCAGTGGCGTCAATAAAATTTTAAAAATTTATATACATACAAATAAATACGAAATTAAAACAATTTATTATCAATTGAAAGTATCATACAATAATAGATGTTAATTAATTAATTATTGTATGATACTTTCAATTGATAATAAATTGTTTTAATTTCGTATTTATAAACAAATTTAAAATCTATTCTCGGCGCTACTGAATGTCATTCTAAACAATCATGGCTGAAAGTTGAACACTATTGGCAATTATGCAAACTGTAGCCGCCTCAGTAGGCAGGTATGAAAACGAGCGATTTCCCCTCTGAGCACGAAAATTGCGGCATTACTCTAGTTCCTATTTACCGTCCAGACTATGCGAACGCCGACGAAAACGAACGAATATTAACGAAGTTGTTAGTTGAAGTACCCGACGATAGTTGCAGCGCCATTCGCCACGTTCGTTCGTGTTTTACATTGTCGTCCACACCCAGTTTGCATTCGTTCGTTAGATGTGGACGCGGCTTAAGACGCATAGTTAACTAAGATAGACATATATTTTGAATTATTAGTTAGGATCAGGCGCAGTATGGAATAACCATTAAAAATTTTATGAATTTTTCCCAATGGAACATAAATTCAATAAATTCATTTAATCAAAAATCTAATTAAATCACAGATAAACAATTTCCAATTTTGAAATAATAATCGATTTTGTGGTTTCAATTTACACAACATCAACAATAATTGAAATTTTCAACCAAAAAAAAAAAGAGAAACATAATAATTTCCGCTCAGCTGTTTGAACTTGACAAAAATGTTGAAATACTTTTTTAATCAATAAATACACAACAACAACAACTTGAAAATTTGTTAGGATTAGCGCATGTCTTTTATGAATAATTCAACATAATTAAATTTTTTTTTGATAGAATTTGATAAGAACAATAGGAAAATTACCAACATACTCACCTCTTTTACGTTATTTCTAACGCGATCTTGATGTGATTTTGATTCAACATAACGACGTACATCATCACCAGTTTTAAATAAACTCTTTCTAGTAGCCGTTGATGAACTCCTCTTATTATTATTATTATTATTATTGGTAATAGTGTTATCAATGCTATCATCATCGAAATAATTTATATAAATTTCAGGATCTGGTTTATTAGGATTATTATTATTATTATTTTGGCCACTGATGTGTAAAACTGAACCATCCACACTATTGCATTTCGGTGCTATTTGATAATGTTTATTACCATGAATATGTGAATCACTTTGACTTATTTTATAATTACGTCCACGTTTATGTAATTTACATTTATTATTATTATTATTATTATTATTTTGTTCAAAATCATCAATAATTTGTTTAATTATATTAACATTTTCGGGATTCATCTGCCCACTCTCAATTTGATGGTTTTTAATCAACATTATTATTATTATGGTTTAATTAATCCAGGTATTACTAATATCACGGCCAAGAAACAAATAATCCATAAAGGGGAACAATAAAAATCTAGTAACACACATTTAAGTGGATCATGGTCAAACTTGTTCGTTGCTATAGTTTCGATTAATTTTCTTTTTACAAATAAAACGAAGGCAAATTGGCGTTATTTCTGATTGAAATCGGATTTTTATAAGAAAATGGAATGATGCCACAAATCGATAATTTTGGACATGGTAGAAATGGCTCTGTCCCACAACAAGCTTACAATTTATTAAAAATGTTTCAGTCTCTTAAATTTTTAAAATTTTCATTGAAAAATGTGTAAAAAAGCCTTAATTTTGAATAGAATTTGGAAAAGATTAATGGTAAAAAGTCGAAAAATGGTGGATGCGCCAGGCGATTTTTGCAACTTACAAATTTTTTTTTAATGTTTTCAATTTTTTTTCATTTTTGTGGAAAAAAAATGATGATGAGAGTGCTGAATTTGTGTGAAAAAAGCATAAGTGTTTTATTTTAATGGTAGTTTTGCCAAAATTTTAATCGTGTTGTCTTACAAAAAATCCGCACTGCTTCAACTGGAGACACAAACTATCCAACAAAGGATTCCCTCTATTACTCACTATATGGATCTATATCTATATCTATATATATGTATTGTTCAATTCAATGTATTTATTGTTATATAAATATTGAGTTGAGTGTTTTGTTATTGATTCGTTCAAGTTCAAACAAACATAAAGAACTATATCGTTATTCTGTCTAATCTATTGTTTCCGAATGAAAAATTTTTATGATCTTCAAATAAAATCTTACAAATATATACAAAAAAAAAAACCAACACTAGCAATTTTTATTCATCTAAATAGGTATATATAGCGCATGTGTACGAACATTGCAGATCTAAAACGTTTCTAACCAATTGGAGATCTAGCCCAACACGCATTCTGTACGTATTTGAATTTGCAAAATGACAATTAACAAATCTTACCTGTGCAACTTTTTCACCCATTTTCGGTGTATGCAAACCACTTTGGAAATATTTGGCTGAACCATTATCCTGGAATGAGAACTATTTTCTTTTATTTTTTTTGTTCAATTTTACAATTTTTTTTTAAACTAACTCTAATCAGTTGTGATAATGATAATTACCTGTGGACAGACTTTTTGTTTTGATGAATCAGTTGGATTACTTAAACTTGGACTTTTACGTTCATGTGAATGTTGGGCTGTACGATAACGTTGTAAATCACTTTCTGATGATACATTTGGGAATTGTTTACTAACATGTGGTTTATTCGCTATAAATATAATAATTGAAATAATAAATTGTTTAAATTTGTTGTTATTTCCTCTAAAAACAACTTACAAACACTAACTGTAGGAAATCCAGCCCTAAAACATTGTCTTCTAGCTATAGCATCTAGACTTGTCGCATGCGATACTCTATTTGGTGTATGATGCCTATATGAAAATAAAAATATTAGAAATGTAAATGCTTAACTAACACTTAAATCACGTATCAACCCGTACAAAATTGTATTTCTGAACAAAACATACATTATGTGTTTTACAAAAGAAGCATCAACTACACCATAAATATCAATTAAATGAAAATGAACAGTACAATCCTCTTTAAGTTAAGAGAAGCAATAAGTTTCCCGTAGAACGTGTCCCATACGAGTTCTATAAAGTTTTGATTACAAAGTAGTCTCTTTGGAGCTTTTATAGTAAATGTAGTTCTCTTACAAATATACAGTCTAGAAAACTTTCAAGGGAGTTTAAATTCTCTTACAAATAATCCACTAGTATGGAACGAAAGGCCCGAGAACAAAGAGAGGTACAACCGGTACAAATTACCGGTGTCAGGGGTGTTCTGGGGCCAGGAATGGGCGCCCGATGTCGTTATAACTAACCAACTCAAAACAAAAACGTACAATCAGTTTAAGATTTGGCTCTGTATTTCATGGATGTCCATAAAGATGTCCTATCAAAGTAAAGTTCCATTCAGACTTGGTAAGTTCACAGTCTAACATTTGCTATTCCATTCATACGTAACATTCAAGATACAATGACGCTCTTGCTTCTGAAACGACCACTCGAACAAGAAAATGCTGTGTCAGATGGAAAACCAGGGTATGGCTAGATCCAAGTCTCCATTTTAGCATTGCATAAGCCCAAAGGGATCTTTAAATTCATAGAATCTGCGCTTTGTAGTGGTTACAAACACACTCAATCCCCAATTTTTTTTTTATAGGCAATCAGAACAGAGGAAACCGTTCAAACGGTTCCCATTTCTGAAAAATGTGGTTCTGAATCCTAAAGCTGCGTCCACATCTAACGACCGAATTCGAACTAATACACGAAAGCAATCGTTCGTATGCGTTCGTTACATGTGAACGCGTCTTAAAACATCAAAAAATCCAATTTAATTCCAATTTGAGCACTGAAAAATGCTCTTTTTTCCATAGTTTGCAAAACAGCATTTAAAAGTCTTCAATTTGATTGTAAGTTTGATAAAAATAGCAGAGGACTAAACAGCCATTATTCTCAGTTAGAAGAACAAATAGAGTACAGGACAATAATAAAAATGTGGCTCATAAAACAATAAAACAGTACAACAGAGAGAATAAAGTAATAAAATGTGTTATGAAGAGAGTGATTCATTACAGAAATAAAATGATCTATCAATGTTTTTCCGGTTGATTTCTGTTCTTATTAAACTAACAAAAAAGAAATGCCCTTAATTACCCTACAATTCTTCGAAAAAACATTATTTCTCTAACAACAACAATCAGATTAGACTAAATAAACACTAAACATTTAAGGGTCGATTACATTGAGCGACTTTAGTCGCAATAGAGGCTGGACGCTTGGCGACTGCGCGAATTTAGTCTACTTTTGGTCGTGTTCGTTGTCGTCTTTATTGGTGAGGCATGCGCTTTGGAGACTTACTGCGCATGTGTATATCGTTGGAAATTGAATAATTTGTCAAATTTAATGATGTGCACATGTGCAATAGGTCTCTAAGGCGCATGTGTCACTTTTAAATACGGCCCTCGTCGCTAGACGCGACTTTAGTTGGCTGTGTTGCAATAGATGAGCAGAGTTGCCATTGACGATTTTCTCCTAAGATCTACCGGATTCTTGGTAGCAACACTGTTAGCGACTTGGAACTGTTAGTTGTGTCTTGCAATACGCGCATGCGCAGTCCATCTCAATTGCCAGCGTCTAACGGTTAAAGTCGCTCAATGTAATCGTGCCTTTAGTCTTCATCGTAATTCGTCAATTTCTAACAAATCTTAAATTCTAAACCTACAAATACAGAAATTTAGATGACGATACAGAATTGATACTTAAGACTACTTTCCCATTATCAAATATAGTTTGAGATAGAGATATGGATCATACCTAAGGCTACTATTAAGTGATGGTTTAGTACTCCTATCGATACCATCACCTTTTTCAAATGATGCTTGATGACTAGCTGGAGCACTATGTGATATTGTTAATGCTGTATATTCTTTTGGCTGTGTTGTTACTGGTATAGTTGTATGTTGTTGTGTTGGTACTTCTGTTTTTGATACCCATGTTTGTTCTAAAATCGGCGTTGGTGAATTCGATGTTAATGGACTAAAATTTATTTGTTTTTTTTTTTTTAATAATAATAATAATTAATAATAATAATAACAACCATTGTTCCAAAGTATCAGCTTCCTCTTCAGCAGCTGTAACGTCACTTGGTGGTGTTAGATAACCAGCTAAACGTAAACCACGACCACGCAGATTTGATCCTAAACGTAAACTTTGACGGAACGATGCACGTGCACGATCAACTAAAAACATCTTTATTTTATTAATTTCTTATTACGTAAAAAAAAATTAATGGAATTATTAACACTTACATTTACTAAGTCTTGGTTTACCAACAGGACTACCTTCTAAGGACGCCGTTGGTATTGTTGTTAAATCTTCAAAATTAATTATAATTAAACTTATATCATCCACTTCGCTACGTATTGGTGCTATCACTTCGGAACATAGGAACTTTGAACCTATAACAAGAAAAAAAGGCATTTCTAGGGGGGTTAACCTAATAAAAATTTTCTAAATTTATTTTCATCAAATTTTAACAGAAAACATTAGCAAACCATATGTAGGTCGATAGTTTTACGTGAGACAGGAACTTGGTGTGTTTTAAAATCTAATTATAAATCGTTCAACTAGAAAATTTCTAATCACATTACAGCTGTCAACTAAGCAATGTGTTTGAAACGAAGAAGAAAGAAAAAAAGTTTAGTTTTTGGCAAATTGGACACAATTTGTTTCACATTAGAATTCTAACCGAAATTGTTGGTACACTCAACCATTTATCACACTACTAATCAAGCCTTTTGTAGTGATAGTGCAAAAATGCCCCCATTCCCATGGGATCGATCTGTACCGAGGCCATTGCCACACTCCAAATTACGAGGGTGATACACGACCGAGTCAATTCTAAGCGTTTGTTGGCCTGGTCGTAAATCGAAATGGGTTAGCCGAGCCACACCGATCCATCTGTATAGTTCGTTCTAAGAAACGGCGAGTTTTGGGTCTGTGCAGGGCCAATGAATAGCTTCCTTCAAGTATCGACAATTAGCCCGTTTACTGGCGTTTGTTATGCCGTCCACACTGTTCGTATTCGTTTGTTAGATGTGGACGCGGCTTAAGCTGTAGTGGTACACTCAAAAACATTGGAGCTTAGTGTTAGCTCTACTTAAGTTTCTTAAATTTGACATTTCTGTAGAAACACCAGTGGTGTTCCTAGTATCCGGTACGCTAATTTGTCACCCCTTTTTATGCAAAATTTGCCGATTTTGTTCAGGATTTTGGGCAAAACCTTTAAAAATTCTAACTTATCCAAAAAAATAGAAATTAGAGCAAAATTTACCCGTTTTGAGCAGAATCTTTGCATAAAATGTTTGTTTGTTAGAAGGCTGGATATTAGAGCAAAATTTGCCCATTTTTGAGTAATAGGTTGATTAGAGTTCCTCACCAAACTAGAAGAAGACCTTTTTGAAAATGGCTCACAATTGTAAAGTTGGTAAAAAAGTTTTACATCCGTTTGAGTTGCAACAGGGCCCAAAAGACGAATATTTGGGCTTAAAGGGTGGCATGTAAAAATTGCAAAAGATTTTATGATTTTAATCATTCAAATTTCAAATTTTAATGTTTAATTTCCATTAAAAATGTGTATTTTAAAATGAATAAACTAATTCTTTGTTTCCATTTTTGGCAAAATTCCCAACAACTTTACAATTGCCAAACATTAATCACCAATACAAGCAAAAAAAAAACTTTTGTAGATTACTTACTTGATTAGTTTATATCAGTGTGAATTAATCAAATTAGTATAAATTAAATTAATAATTAGCACAATTTTTTTTATGATGTGTGTTATAATTAATGAAATTTTACAGCACATTTATATGTGAGAGTGTGTAAAATCGGTAGAATGTTCCAACAAACACTGAAAACTCTCTCTCTTTCTCCATCCTATCTTTATACTAAAAACGAGGAATACATACAGATCGATCGTTCTTGTTTTATTTTGTATAATATACAATAGGGTTGCGAGTCTTTAAGGTGTAACCTATTACTTATTTTTAATATAAAATCAACCCTTATCGACTTTTCAATTATGAATCAACTCCTATATAAATATTGATGAATTTAACTACTTTTTATGTTGTTATTTTGCTTTAAAAGGCGAAAAATAATTAAAAATCAAAGCTTTCTAAAATCTATTTTAATCTATAGCAAATTATCAACCCCTAGTTATGTAATGTTAGAAGTCAACCCTTTGGTTTAACCGATAGATTTAAAAAAAAAAAATTCCTTTATATTACTATTAATAGACAAAATCTATTAAGAAGAAGATTTTATTTTGAGAATCCCTGGTGTATGCGCGTGTTATTTTTAGTGATTTTTCAGTAACAACAACGTGGAATTGTGTCACCACCACATATGTGACGTCACTGTTAATTACACTAATGTTACGTCACACATCTGGCTAACAACATTCAAGTAAAGCCAAATCACAAAAATAGACGACATCAACAAGAAATTTTATCCAAAAAACTAGAATTTCTGTTTAAAATAAACTTTGTGGTGATTTCTGGCAAAATTTCCAGTAAATTCCATTATGATTCCATTTGTATTTGCATGTTGTTGATTTTTTTTTTTTGTCCACAACCTTGAATTTGTTGCAAAATTTCAGCCTAAATTTTATTTAAAATTAAAATCTCTGAATGTTGGCCAAAAATTTTGAAGAATTCACTGATGCTACACTGCTGTTGTTGTTGTTGCGGTTACTTTTATAGTTGGCATTACTAACCAGGAAAATATGGAAATTTTTGTTTGTTAATTAATCAGCAAAGAATTCATTCCAAGAAAATTGAATCATCCTGTGTGTGGTATTAAAGAAAATTTCATTCAAAATTATTGATTTTAATGCTCGGCGTACACAAAGAGCTACGGCTTAAAAACGCTACATACGTAACGATTTATCGTACAGTACACGTTGAATTGCATCGAAGAATTTTGAACGGTAGATGTAAGCTTCATCTTAGCTCCCTTACAGCCCCCCAACTAGTAGTTTTTCAAACTTGACATGTACATACTGCTACTTATCCGTGAGCGCACCCTTCTTGGAATTAACTGTATACAGGTGGAAGATTGCCTATTCGATTAGAGAGGATGCCGATGGCAAGGATGCTCGGCAAATCCAATTGGCTTCAATGCAAGATCCCCACAAAGCCGCGCAACGCGTCCACACTTATGAGGCACTGTCAATCGGCATAATGGGAATGCGGCTTAACATTATCAAGCTTAATCAAAAATTCCAAAGAATATTGCAAACTGTCTATCAATTTTTAATTAGAGAAGGCTTCCAAACAAGTTTATTGCTAAGTCTAACCACCCACTAGTGCGGTCTGTTGCGTACAGTTAGACGTGCACTGTTGCGCATGCCTCTTGTTTGCATTTAATGGCGGAATTTTTAAAGCAACAGAGCTACCGCACGCTTGTAAAAAAAACAAAATAAAGCTTTATCTAACAAAACTCACTGTCAATCTCAAAACGGAAAACATGAAAAAAATAGTTGAGGTGCTATCTCTTCAACTTGAATTTTGCTACTAAACTCTTAGTGTGCGTGTAAACAGTAATAGCATAAAAAGTCGCACGTGGCTAAACTCTTGATTCTTTTTTTTTTTTTTTTGTTACAAATTGTAATTTATGTTGATCTACCAAAATACAAAAATCTAAATTGTGACCGTACACGGAAACGGAAGTATATAAATTTAACGTTAAAATGACATTACAATAAAACACGCAAAACAGTACCTAATTACCTACATTTATTTTAATTTGTACGCATCATCAAAGAGGGAATAAAGGGCAAGCGGGAGTATCTCCAGATGATTACATTTATCGAAATTTTTCCCATTATAATTGATAACAGCTATATATATTGTGCCTCTAAACTGACACATTGGAGTTGAATCAAGTTAAAGTTTTTGTTAAGGTACGATTACAAGTTTTGCTTGTGCAAGTTATTGGATGACTTGTCAAGTATATTGACAATATTAATTTCTCAAGTTAACTTTTCAAATTGCTTCAATGCTTTCACCGAGGACGAAAACTCAAAGCAATTTCTTAAACCAATAGGTTGAACAAAAACTCGTCGTATATGTGTACAATTTCTGAATTTCTTGAAAAAGACTTTGTTTCGTTGGGCAATAATTTGAACAAGTATTACACAAGTAGTTCACGTACCACAAGTTATTGGTTACTTGGTGAAATGAAGTAACTTATCTAAACATTGACAAGTTATCCAAGAATTCATTTAACTTATAAAATCCAAAAATTTGACAATTTATCCAATTTGTTACAAGTCACTTGTAAGTGTATTTATTCTATCAAATTTTACTTGGTACAAGCAAAACTTGATGTAATCGTACCCTGAATGATTTAATAGCTACTTTCTTAGAAACAAAATAAATTTCCTAAACGGAATCGGAAACACGTGGAGAATCCAACAACTATAAGAAAATGATACGTGCGTTCACGGAAACGCACGCAAAAAACCGTTAACTTTGATACTAATTAACTATTGATTCTATCAAATATGTCAACAAAAAATGACTACGTTTACACCATAACTTCATTTTGAAATCTGCTAATTTCAATTGAATGCCGAATTTATTGATTTTAATTGAAAATGAAACTCCATTTAATAAATATATCTTGAATTATATAGAATTTCACTAAATAATAAAATACAATGACTACGTTTACATCTATATACGAAAAATTCTCTACGAAATTCTGAAGGTTGGACGATAACCATGATATGCCTCAACTAACTGATCAATAAATTTCTAACTCTTCCTGTATTGATATATTAGTGCGTTTACACCGTAATACAAGTATTTACTTTTATATTTGCAAATTACAGTACCTACATTTTAACAAGTTAATTACAGTTAATTTTTCATTTTATCAACTACATCAAGTTTCATTTTTAATTAAAAACATTTCGTTATTTCCACATGTAGGTATGTATGTCTTGTTTTTCTTTTGCGGTAAATAGGTATACTCTGGTTTTATTTTCATAAAATTCATATCGATTCATGATTGTTATCATGCAAATCACAAGAATAAAATTGATTTATAAAAACAAGAACAATACAACACTAACAACAATAATAATGATATGCTCAACAAGACGAA
>JAZBGY010000340.1:0-71511 GCA_037414755.1 Lydus trimaculatus | reverse complement strand
GATCCCTATCATAAAATAATTTGGCTTATAAGTCATTTTTCACTATTTCCTGACGGCAACTATACGTTTAGGTATAGTGGTGAAAACTGGCAAAGTTGTAAATTTTTTCATCATTGCTCAGAGATGATATTCAAGCTGCTTGACTTTCTCCCAGTTAAGCCACCAATACTGTCTTGTTGTTAATAATCGTTTCAACACCTGAAGCACTACGTTTCTCTCTATTAATTGCCCAAAAATGTTATTATAACCATACGTTCGGTATATTGTATGGTAATGACAACCCTTGACAGTCATTTATTATCCGAAAAAAAATTATTTGATGGGAATAATTTACTAGATAGAAAAAGAGTCACTCTTAAGAGTGAAAAGAAAACGAATATACCTTCTCACGTTTCATATTTCCGGTCTTTTATTCCGACTTAACGTAAAATAAAAGTTTTAAAAAAAATATAGAAACAATGTTAAACTTTAAGACGAAAAGAGAAAAATACAAGAAAATATACGAAAAAAACAAAAACAGAGAAAAGTATTACGTTATCTAACTAACATCATCTCGTCCACGTAAATTTTACTTATTTTGAATAATATATCATTTCTCACAATATATACATAACTGAAAAACCTACCGCACAGAAACAGACAAAAACATATAAATATATATGTATTTATACAACAAATCTCTTATATGTATATATGTGGAGATGAATGGAGTCGAAAGAGAAAAGGAAGATGTAGTTTTCAGATTATATTATTAAAATGAAGGTTGTGATGAATGGTAAAGTTGCTATTAGTTGATTTTACGTTTGGAATTAGCCGTCGGACACTTTAAACCTGAATAATTATTGACTATTATGTTGTTTTTTTTTGGTTCTTTTAATTATTGTCTAGTCGTTTAAAAATTGACTATTATTTTCCGGTTTCACATAACTATACCTACACACACATACACACACAAAAAAAGGTAATTTCAAAAAGCAAAAGAATTACTGCCTTCCTGTTGTTATCTGTATATAACATCACCAACTGTTCTCATTTTGAGTTGAAACTGCAGATTAATTTCACCACCAATCAATCATATACAATGTCAACATTCACAACTAAACTTGGGGATGCTTTATGTTCTCTTGTTCTATTTAATCAATCAATCTCGTTTAGAAATATCGACCGTAAAACCCTTCAACGTAACGTTCATATTGTTAACGATCAACGTAAAGGAAATCTCTAAAATAAACATTCAGTGGTAGAACACCAACTATCATCAAAAACCCCCGAAAACACATGTGTTAAAATAACCAATTATTGGAATTTGGTTGGTATTACTTTAATTTCAATATTCTATAGGGTAATGTTTGATGTACATAGTTTAACCTTGATGTTAAAATCAACATATCCATACTAATGTTATTAGAGTGTCGTCCTGGTTGTTTGTTGTTGTTGTTGCTGATCGAAACCAGGCAAGGCCTCCTCCAAGGAGTGGTACGCGGAAGAAGTGACATTAGAGGTGACAATATAACATTCAATGTGGGTACCTTATATACCTACACACGATTATATTGAAGAAAAAACGTAACCATCAGGTGTCATATAGAAAAGATGAAACTCTTCTAGCTCGTTAAAGTGATCTAACAATTGAAGAATTCTAGGCGCAACAATTTAATCGCCAATACCGCTACTTATTGTATTTTATTCAAAATCAAAAATTATCGAAATACGGAAATTTAATATCAATGTGGGCATATTTATATAGATTGTTACGAAATTCTGTACTAATTAGCAACTCACGCGTAATTGTTTAATTAGTTTGTTGTTAAACACAAAAAACAAACAACACAAATTAATTGATAACTTTTACTTGAAATAATAATAAAAAAAAACAGAAATATGATAAAAAATAATGGTGATTGGTTGGAATGTTTTCTTTTCAAACTATGTTGGCGTAATCTGGTTAGTTTTGAGGCTAGGGTTTGCGGTCAGCTGTCGTTTGATATTTGATTAGAACGGTACCGTATGTCTGTGTACATATAAGTTTATTGAATAGGCCCCCGTGACGGTCTATCTAAACGGATCAAGAATTGAAAGAATCACAGAGGGTCTACCATCCACAATTTACAATAAAAACCAAACTATAACTATAATCCAACACAAATTAAATTTCTTTCCCGTTTGTTTCGATTTAATAATTTAATATAGAAAGTTATAACATGTGTCTTAATTAATCATTGAAACTGTTATGAAAATTGACTGATCTTTTTATTTATTTTATTATTATTTTTTATAAATAGTTTATTTTCTAACTATTTGATTGAATAAAACTATCCAATAATGAATCGGCGTTTCTATATCGTTTTAATCAATCATTTGCTGTAAAATAAATTGATTAGGTTTTTTGAATTTGTATCCTCTCTTCGTTCTATATACGTTTCCTATATACTCATCTCTTTATAGACACTGTCTATCAAATCAATTTTAATTTAACAAGTCAATTATAGTTTCAATCAGCAATCGGTCGTCTCTTGATATTCGACTCTATATGTGCGGGCGTTTCATTAATTTAATTTTTCTATCTCTCTTCTATTTTCCGTGTGTGTGTTGTGTGTTTGAACCAATCCAAATTTTATCTATTTCTGATACTGACTGGATTTTTAGTTGAATGCATGACCTGATTGGAATTTCTCCAACGTTAACACACAAAAAAATTAATTTGTCACATTATTGTGGTACGTTGAAGAAAGTTGGTACTATTATAGTTGTCCCAAATTGTCCGACGCCGGAATGTATACCAGACCAACACCAGCTCAATACACTCGACTCCTCCTTCAAACTGTAGATTCGTAGGAGGCGTTTATTTAAATATGCTAGACTTGATACGGTTCGATAACGGGGCAAAGGTGTTCGGGCATTTATGCACACTTGAGCATTTTTGCTGTTTTGTTCTGCCTCAATCGTGTGAGCCAATTTTCGGCTATTTCCCTGGCGCCTGTAGTCGTCGTGGGGCGACTGTATATTCCAGCAGAACATGATTATTCAAGCGATTTTAATCAACCTGACCCATAAAGGACCATCACTTGTTAATCTAATCACAGTTGCCTTCAATTGCAGTTTATATTCTGTTTATTCGACTATACATGGAGGTTTTAATGATTGATTTTAATTACAATCATCAGCGCAGATCTTGATTTTTTTGTCAATTGTTGTTTTGACCACTATTCTAAGTTGCCATTTTTTTTTGTTTTTCGTATAGTCATCATATTATAGTATTCAATTGGTATGAGACAGTTTAAACGATGATCAGTAAACAACAACGTCGAAACGGACCAATCAAATTGCCCAGCTTTTTCTCTTTTGCTACGTGCTAGGAAACAACAAACAGAGACATACATTTCGCTTCACAAAACGTTCATCGTTTGTCCATATACATACATATAATACAGAAACACACACATAGATACATATGTATATATATACGTATATATCTGCACATATACATACAAAAAGTTCGAATTTAAAATTCGAAATGGGTTTTTACGGCTCCCATCTAAATCTTTACAGTGGTCCGTGATTGTTGGGGGTTTCGGTTAATTGATTTGCACAAGAGATTTCTATGTTGGGAAATAAAATTTAGTAAAACGCATCGAATATGTGTATAGAAAGAGAAAAGAGAAACGTGAAATCAAAAAAAAAACAATACAATACGAATTTTACGTATTGAAACTCCCTCAAGTCATTGTTTTGTGATTATAAAATGATTGAAAGCATTTTAGAAAAAAGCGCAGTGATAAATAAACAATTTTAAAAGTTGTTAGAACTATTATTATTATTAGGTGTATATTTATGCAGATTGAAATTTAAAATTGTAATTCGTGCTGTGTTTCATTCATACAAACTAATAACAGCAACTAAAACCATTCATCTTGACCAATTAAATGTTTATTTATTATAATTTGTTGATAATTATCGGCTTAAATACATAACTATTATTCCATATAGGTTGTTCATTGTTATCTAGTCGAGAAGTGGGAAATTTCGTTTTTTTTTTTGTAAATCATTCCAATTCAAATTGTTTATAAAATCGTAATTGGGGCATTACCGGCTAGCAAAAAAAATGTCTCTAATAACGATATTGTCCCATTGTTTCGACAACTTTCGAGAGGTTCCACTTTACAAATGATCAAAATAAGAAAAATCTACTGTAAAAAATAGACTAAACGTGACTTTGAGTACAAGAGGCTGGTCGAATGGGCCAATCTTTATTAATGGTTCAACTTGGCTGTCAATAGACGTTTATTAGTGCAAAAACGGGAGCAACCGTCGCTTTGCAAAAATTCTTCTTGTATTTGGAGAGAAGGCGGTGGTCAAGCACCCCAAATTTGATCAGACAAGCAAACAAACCCTCTTTGTTTTCCATGTAATTTTTTGAAAATTGTGGAATAGACACTCCTTTGATTCTATTTTCGAGTGGGTCTTCCTTGCTTCTTGGGAATAAAACTACAAAAGTCTTTGGGGGCGGTTTCAATGATTCATCAATTAGCCGTCGCTTAGACGCGCTTTATTTCAACATTTCCTTTCTCACACCTGCATCACCATCAATATCATCCTTCAAACCAATCCTTAGAATTTATTCAATTCCTATGGCGCAACTAATCTAGGCAGGGTAAAGATTGTCTTTTGAAAATAAAAAAACAACAAACAAACAAGCAATTCATTAAGCTTCTTTGAAAGAAACAAAACAACAATTGTCGATTTGTTGCAGTTCTGCTGGTATATTTAACGTATTTTGTTTGGGTGGTTTTAAGGTGTAACTAGGATGACTAAATGTTTTGTAGGATGAGGAAGATTGTAGGTAGATTCCTTCAACATATTTCCCAGGTGGTTATATTTCGGAAATAGATTTTTGTTTAAGAATTAATTCAATTTTTTTCTTTATCGTATATGTTGTCCGAAAAAAATGTGTCTAATTAAAATTCACAATTTGTTATTCGAATGTTTCAAACTCCCACAGTGTTTCTTACGTCATCTGCATTGTTTAAACTATTGATGTATTGGTATGTAAAGATTGACTTGATTGATAAGCTCCTGGAAACGTCATAAGCTCATTTACTTTATAAACCCGATAATAAGATGGATTGGTGGTTCCAGTTTTGCTACTGTTAAATTGTTTGGGTTTCTTTTTCTTTTTTGTTTTTTTTGTCGTTTCATTTGTTTTATATGTGTGAGTGTTTATAATCACCTTTTAAGGTGGTCTTTGACATTCACCAGGCCAAGATCGTGTCCAGTTGGCGTCTTAATGAGGGCTGGACGCGCGTGTCCATACATCAACAGATATCTTTCTAGATAACAGGTCTATGTTAATTAGTAAAAACCGCACAATGGCGGCCAGATAGTGCCATTAAAAACTATACCAGTTTATTATTACCGAGAAAATACATTTAAATGACTATAAAATTCATTTAAGAGACGAAAAAAAGACTAATAAAAGAGCGTAGTGGAAATTAATGAAAATTTTGATTATTTTGTCATTAGGAGTGGTGATATCTTCTTTCGTTATTTCAATACAGGTGCGATTGTTATCTATTGAAACCGTGACATGTCGATATTATCAAACTATATAAGAAAGGGGTATGTCTGTTGGAAATCCTCTAATTATGTCGCACAGGTAAGTGCTTCTGGAGTTTACTCTGTTTTTTTTTTGCCCGATTCTCTACTCTGTCGTGTGTGTGTCAAGACTTTAATCAACTCTTTAATTAACTATAAAACAACATGGTTCCTTTCTACTATTAGTTCCAAAAGGATATAATTCAGTTTTTAACATTAGTGGATATTATAATAAACGTTTCGACAAATTATTCGATTTATTTGCATATCTATTTAGCTTATCAGTGTTCAGGTATAATAATTATGGAAAAATACGGTAAACAAATATCAAAATATTTCATGGTTGGTCGAATTTACATGAACGATATTTTAAGGCCATCACCACACTATACGATGTGATACGTAGCGATATTACGCCACCATTACTAGATGGCACTCTTTATTGGAATCAATAGAAAAATCGAATCACAGTTCTAGTATAGTTGAAATACTGAAAAAAGAGGAATGTTTAACATTTTCAATTTTCTGGAAAAAATTTCTGAAAAACAATACAACATTGATAAAATACAACACATACGTGGAACATTGAACAAGTGGAAAAACAACAGCATGAAATAGTTGTTGTTGTTGTTGTTGTTGTTGTTGTTGTATTATATATATACGTGTTCCCCTCAAGTTGATTTATAAGATATTTGCGAAGGCCTCTAAGAAATTCAATAAGTCATCCATGCGGTTGTAGATTGGTTGCTATTGCTTTCTTTTGCTGTCTTTGTAGTATCAGCAATGATGAACAACAGTGACAGAAATTTTTCAGTTTAAATGATAAAAAGATACAAACTGTAAATTAGAAAATATCCTGTTATTTTCTAATCTTTAATTAGAAAAAAGACAAAACATCAGCATAAATTTCAGTTTTGCTAAAGACCTCTGACCGTGTGTGATTAAAAAAATTTTTTTTTGACAAATTACAAGTTTTTATGAAACTTTCTACACCTGTTGTGGTGTTTGTAGTTTTTCCAAACTTTCTACAAATTTCCACTACAAGAATTTTGATATGCCAACAACAAAATTTTCTTTTATTGAATTTTTCTCGATGTTTTCCATCGTTCGATCTTAGGAAATTCTCAATTAAAATCCTCAATTGAAAAATGGAAAAATAAAAGGGAAGATGATATCGTCCCAAACATCGGTTCATCGTCCTTGGAGTATATACTTGTCACATGTATACATATATATATAAAGTCGAGATTTCCGCAGACATGCGTCTCTTTCGTCTTTCGTGTCTTCGTTTTTTTGAGTGAAGATACTCTAGCCTCTCTTGACTGTGTATATGTTTGTGTGTGTGTTGTGCACTAGGAGTCGACCCACGCATTTGACACCAGTCCAACAGGTTTAGACGCCTTCACTTTTTACAATCGACGACGACGACTCGCCTTAATCTTTGCCTTATTTCACCTATATGTATAGATGTGATTGAACATGCCAAACTAATATTATAGAAAATACCATAAAGATGCAACTATTCCACACTTCAGCTGCAATAAACTGAATTTTTCTATAATAACTGGGTTATTTTCAAACCAGCTGATTCCAAGTGTTAGTGTTTCGAGTAATATTCCGGGGTTAACTACAATTTTTCTTGAATTTGGAGGGCTCACCAAACAAAAAACCGTTAAATAGACAAAAAATACAATTCTTTACTGCCTCCGGTATCTGTCTATTAACCAGTTGTTTATAGAATTGGACAAGATCCACCACATTTCTGAAAATTTCGTATAATAAAGTAAATTTGACTTGACCAACTTGACTTTAATGGGATTACAATCGAATAGTAAAACATCTGTAATATCATAAACAGTTTGTTGACACCAAGTTCAACAAACGAGAGAAAGCTTTAGCGACAAAAAATAGCGAAATTTTCAAATTTTCAGGTAAAAAACAGCGATAAAAGAGAGAGAGAGAGAGAGGAACACAGACTCGAATTTGCAACAATTCTTACATAATAGACAAAATATTCTGCGAAGCAGATGTATATCGATATTGTAGATATAATAAGAACTTTTAGTTTGGAAATTACGTAGTAATCGTTTTGTAGCCAATTGCGTGACTTTGTCTCCTTACCAAAAACAAATTTAAAGTTTTACTACACTGTAGAGATTTAAAAAATCTTTATCTTCCCGTGATCCTATCTATAATTAATATTAATACATAATGAATAAATTGACCATACTGAATTCTAACAAGTGTTTGTTTTAGTAATACGTTTATAAATATTAAACAAGACACACCATCTACCTATTTAGTATTAATAAATAAATAAATAAATAAATAAATAAATAATTAAATGAGTGAATAACAACAAAAAAAACTTGGTTTAATTTGCAATATTTTCCTGAAACTTATCGTTTATAGAATCATCTATGTATGACAATAGTTGGAAGAATGTTGTGGCTACTGGACAATAACCACACAGTGCTACTGTTAGTGGTAAAGACTTTAAATAATACCAAAAATACCAATTATGATTCATAACAATTATATTTATAGTCTTTGTAGAATTACCACAAGTACCTCTATTCATCATCAAATTGCTAAAAATAAATTTAAAGGTAATTTTCGTCGTTTTTTTTTTTTTAAGTAATTGATCAATCAACATATAGCCAGTTTCCAAATCACGTCCAACAGAACTAGACAGTTAAATCTAGAAAAAAGAAGCTCTACTATAGTTTACTTGACCATCATTTGATGATGATGATGACGATGATGATGATCATTATTATCAATGATATTTTGGATTCCAACCGCGTACAGCTACCGACCAGCTACTGTACCTTTATAGTAGCGACTCCGCCTACTCTTATACGATAAATACAGTAGTTTTACTCTTTTATTTTGTGTGTTCTTGTAGTACGATTAAAGATCTGGCTATTAGAAGTTTTATCAAATTCTTTTTTAATTAAAAAATAATAATGATGACCGATAGTCAACTTTTAACCTTAGTGGAAAATAGAAAAGTTGTAAAATAGGTCTAGGAAACACCATAAACTCATCTATTTGTTGTCTTTTGTTTCTGTAGTTATTGAAGTGGAGGTTGTGAAAGGAACTCGTACAAACTAACTATAAAATTGTCATAAACGTCTCTATTACATAGCTTTAGTAGCATACTAACTATCAGCAACAAATTCATACAATGCTGTTTATTAACTGTCTTATGTTTATATCGAATTGTTCATTTTTCTTTCAAGAATAAATGTTAAAAAATAGAAAAAGAATGTCAATGATCGTGATAATTCAATTGAATGGAACAACTACAAAGAGGAAGGAAAATAATAGAAAAAAAAAACAGTCGACTATGTTCTGAATCGTCTTGGATAAAGTGCAACAAAGGATGCTGAGGTGGCTGTACTATCTCGATGTAATCAGTTCTTGGCCGCCAGGAGCGTGATACACTGATAGCGGCTAATGCACTGGCCAACCCTATACATATAGTGGAATACAGTCACTTCTGCCCACATAAACAGCTACTACATCTACACAACAACGACCAATTTTCAATTTTCTTCTTTCGCCCTATCTCCCAAGAGAACAACCACAATAACAAATAATAAAATCGATTCATTAAGTTGACAATTAATGATAATTGTTAGATTTGAAGTTGAGAGAGAGAGAGAGAGAGAGAAAAATAATTGAAAACTCCATTAAGTCTAAATATAGAATTATCAGATTGGTCGTGGCGTGGTTAAAGAATGGAATGTACGTGTATATAGTTGATGATGCTGGGTAGCCTGAAGAGCATGGCTACCGTGTTACCCAGTATGCAAATGGATCTTGAAGTCTAATCTGTCCAGTGTCGTGGATGCGTTGTTGTCATTATTTCAACTCGTACTCAACTTTAGGTAACGATTTTGGTTAATAAAACAGATATCTCGATATGGTTATCACGTATTGCGACAAATCGAGACAGTCAAGGAAACGATAAATCGTGATTTCTGTTATTAATAGATCGTGTTTATTTAATGAGTAGTGTGATAACGTTAAAAAATTATTTGGGTAAAATTCAAAAAGATGATGGGAAATTTCACGTTTCGCAACAGAGAGATGTCCCAATAAACATTTCAGACATACCTTAGATATTCAGTTTAATTAAATACCTGTCTTAGTCAACGAAAATTTTCTTTTTCCTTCGTTCGGATGATATAAATCATCATTGATTGTTTTGGAGGCGAATCAGATATTTCTAGGTTTGCTCCCTATTGACAGATAACTGTCAATATTGGTCGTCAATCAGTAAGCCTAACCGCATTACCAACAACCAAAACTGTTTTTAGAGGAGAAATAGTAGAAAGTTGGGGCAAAATATATAGATTACGATACGGCAAATAAATCCTAACGTGATAGTCCTGGGGGGAGATTTTCAGATGACCGAACGTATTTCATTATATATACCTACACTGTGCGGCTTTCCCTTTTTGTAAATGAAATTTTAATGCTATCCCAGAGACGAACAGATGGTCATACACGATATTTGAACTTTTCCACTAATAGCAATGATAAATGAAACAGCTTGATAGTAATTGTGTAACAAAGATTGTTAATAACATCAATTGACTTGAAGTGTTAAAGTTTGACGACTAGTTGCATGCATGCAGTTTCGCAATAAATAAGATACAAAATACTGGCCGCCGTCTGGTAATCGCGTTGCTACGTGTAGTATTTTAATTAAATGTGTACCATAAATGAGTTATTATCTATAATTATTCAATATCTTCTGTAAATCGATTTTCAGTAGCCAGAAGAATATTAATGGGCCGGATTGTGAACACCCACAACATGTTTTGAATGTTTCCTGCAAAAAAATCATCTTCAACAAGGAATTTTTTTAATTAAAACAAAAAATTTCCAACAATAAATATGCCCCCTTGATTTTTGTTTCTTTAATCAAATCCAGTTTAGGACAAATAAATAAATAAAAACGAGTCATCGACTATGGCCAGATGTGCCAGATTTCTTTTACACTTTTTAATTAGTGCGAATAGGCCACCTACATTCCCAACCCTCTTCACTTATAGAAAGGGTTGTCTCCATTCGAACGAAACTTTTACGAAAGGGTTGTGTATTAAGATATTTAAATTGAGATGTTACTTAATTCAAGTCTACTGACTCGCTAATTGCTGTGCACTTAAAATATAACACATAAAATAAACCCTCTTTTCGTTTATGTGTAACAGTAACGGCCGGATGGTGTTTAAGATAAACTAGTTGGGTATATTGTTGTAATTAAAATTTTGAGTGAAATAATCTGGGATTTGTGTTGGAATTTTTGATTTTTTGTTTATTCTTGATGCACTCTCTCTATAGAGAGATCTGGCTTTTATGTAATTTAGTTTGATACTAATCCAAAAGTCACGTTCAGTTACGGCTCGTTAGTTCTTAAGATCAACCGACTGAGAAGTGAATGAAGAAGGCAAAAACTCACCAAAACCAAGGATTTTACTAATTACAACAAATTAAACAGACAAATATAGCTCGCATTATCCTTGGAAATTCTTATTTTAGGATTAGAATAGAGTGGATAGGAATCGTTTTAATTAACACGCCACCCACCCTTTAGTATTCAACTGAAATTTTCAAGAAATTCAGAGGGTGGTCGTGGTAGTAGTAGTAGTAGCAGTGAAGTGTGGAGATGTGGAAGAAAAGAGGGTCGATACATAACTATATGTGGTATACACTACGTGTGTCTGCGTGTAATAAAAATTGTGTGTATGGCAAGTAAACCCGCAATCGTATCTCACGGTCACATAACTCACAGTGTGGTTGTTTTTATTGTCCCACACACAATACTTCTACTACTGTTACTGCTACTACTGTTGATGGTGGCAATGGTGGTGGTGGTTATTGGCCCTCAATAATTCACTGTGTGGCGGTTGAAACGTGTACTCATATCGGTAAGTGGTAGGTTTGCTATGTATATATGTGAGTGTGTTAGTGTAAAAACAGGAATTGAAGCGAAACCCCTCTTTTACCTCTAGTGATTATCCGATTTTCCGATTGACTTTCCATTAAATACGTAAGTGATTTGTGAATATCTAGTTCGTTGATGTTTTTTCGATTACTACGATATTTCTCAAGTTTCGAGATAAAAAAACGATCTATTGCAGCATACTTTTTTTAGGGCATTTCTCCAAAATTTTGCAGTTATCGACTAAAGCACCAATACTGACGCTTCTGCACAAATTCTGATTGTTATTTCTATATATATATTAGTCTCAATCGTTATTTTTTTTTATTGTTATTCTCTCTTCGACTCTTGGTATGTATGTGTAATTGAACTGTATAGGGTCATAAAACTGGCAAGTTTATCTACAGCATTGATTTTGACAGTGGCGACAAATTCAGTACAAACAGACCGCTATGTTTATGTGGCAGGACCTCATAAACAACTGTGTATGAGGAGGCAGCGCCCTGTTGTCGCGTGAGTTAAACTCATCTTTGAAAAGTAAAAAAACCAAAACCTTTATGAGAGGTCCAAAATTCAACAACTATTACAGGTGGAATTGATGGGATTGCGTGCAGTTTTTCCTTACACTTTACCAAAAGAAACTTTTAAGAAAAATTTTGTGGACAGAAAATTGATTTGTTAAGAAAATCGTTGGTTCTTTTGTAGTGTTAGAGTATCACTTCATTGTGTACACCTGGGGCCCGGCAAGGTGTTCACCGCAAGTTGTTAAAATCAACGACGACGATAGAAGGAGATAGAGAGAGAGTGTATGTAGGTGTGCTTTCGAGGTAATAACAATCAACGTATAACTAAACATAAATTCAGGAGTATAACAAATTTATAATCCAACAATTTGTAATATTATTGATATCAGTTCAAAGAATTTTTAATTGGTTAAGTTGAGTTTGCATGTTTGTGATAAACGAAATCAACAAGTAACAATTATCGCTCATTCTCAACTCGACATTTTTTTATAAATCAAAAGTGGATGCCAGGTTTTTTGTTTTTTCTCAAAAAAAGACAAGCTACTTCATCCAGAGAGTTTAACCCGAAAGAACTATTGTAATAAAACTTTAGATGGATGGTTATTAAAATTCTACAACCATCGATTTGAATTATCCAGTGGCAGATAATCTGAATGAGACTTTACCAACAGTTTAATTCGTTCTGAAAGATTCTTCTTTCCATTCGATTCTTACACCAACCCTAATCCATCTGTATATATAAAACGATAGACAGTTGTGTGTCGAAATATACTTGTTTTGCCCACGCAACTTGGCCCAAATCGGCCATAATCAATACCCCCAACATGACTGCTCATTGAATGCTCATGTCTTCCTCGATACTCATACAGAAAATCAAAAAAAAAAAAACAACTAGTTGAACGGTGATTTTAATCGTTTTTTTTGTGTTAAGAATTTTTTCGGTTATATACAGTGTTGTTCGTTTTTAAAACAAAACATCAGACGCATTCCGATCACGTACACTGCGAGAAAAATTGCGACTCACTACCGTAACCCTGAGGGTGATGGGGTGCGTGTCTAGGGGTTGAACGGCAACAAAGATAGAAAACTATTGGAAAGAAATACACGGCGATCTATAATCTTTAAGATTTTATTTTAGAATCTTTATAATTCGCAAAAGAAAAGATGCAGATGCGTTTATTAGCGTTGGAGAATTGGTGTATAATTTACGATTGTTAATAATTGATAAACCAATCTAAAATTTACTCAATTGTCTCTATGGAGAAATTTATTGATTTGATGATTTTCTGTATTTTCATCTTGAACATTAAAGGGTTTGGTTTGTGTTGTTTCTGTTTACCACATTTATACCCTACGATATTTAGTGATGTGGGATGCCCCTCTGACATATTACAAGGATTTATAAATTACATGTTGCAAGGTGGGACCTTTCGTCATTCATTGTGTTTGGTTGCAACATTTTATTTTTAAGAAGAAAAAATAAATAATAATAATAATGAAAAAGAATTAAATGCGAAGGCATAAGGTGTGTGTATTATGAGAACGTCAAGGTGAGAAACAAAGGTACAATATTGAAGGCTAAATGAGGAAATCAAGGACATCAGGATTAGTTAAAACAATAATTGAATTGTTTGATAACAATTGTTATCTTTTCTTAATTATAGATCGATATCGGACAACCTTGTGCACGTGTATTGGAAAGTTAACAAATATAGAAAAATTATTTGTTATTAATTGGTAGTAAAGAGGAAATAACACAGATCAATATATCTATAATTACAATAAATAATAAAATAGTTGATTTATGTGATAATTACTTTTAATTAAACTATCTAATAATAATTGGCGAATGGTTAAAACTTATTAATCGATAATACTCCCACATTTAGACTGTGTGTGTGTGTGTGTGTGTGTACTTAATTTTTTATTAATAAACCTAAACCACTTAAACTCACATCCCATTTAAACTTAAATTGCTGATAAAAGAAACAGTATCTCTTTCTCTACAATATATATATATTTTTTTTGACTTTCTCCCAGCTTGTGTTGCCTAATATTGGCTTTAACATATCCCCTTATTTTAATCAGTTCTTTAAGTAGGCAACGGGGAAATAAAAATATATAGCCGTCGGGTATGGTTGAGGGGGTGAAAGAGCTTTTCAACTATACGGGGATGCATATCCACATATACATATACACACATACTATAACAGTAAGAGAGAAAAAGAGAGTGAGAGACTTTCATTCTCTTGCTTGTTCTCTAAATTCAAAGTCCTAGAGTTTAGTTTAAACCGACGGCAATGATCGAGACAATTGCAGTAATTTTCCGGGGATGCTTAAAGGACGAAGGGATGTATCCTATATTATACATACACACATATATATATATAGATAGAAGAAACATCAAGACAAGGGGTGGTTTACAATAGCTATATATTTTTAAGTCGCATAAGACTATTTTACTTTAATGGTATCCAATTTTTGTTCATGTGTGTGTTGGGGGGTAATACGCACCGCCAAATTAAACTTGTGTTTTCGGGGAGAATCAACAAAAAAAAATAAAATATAACAATAGTAATAATAACAATTGTGTTGAGAATAAAACGAAAAAAATTATTGTCATATTGTTAGTAAGTATGATTATTTTAAAACAATCTCAATTGTTATCTTAACAATAACTCATCAATAATCATGACGATAAGGGGTCAATTATTTGCGAATTTTCTTTCAACAACAAAAAAAAAATAAATTGATTAGCATTGAATAATAATCCAACCGGATGTTTATAAAAATTCCAAAAAATTATAATTTTATGTAATTATGTCGAGGACATTAAAAAAGTTGTTGTTTTTTTTTTTGGTTTTGTTTTATTTTCTGTCAAGATTAGCGGTAGAGGGTGTAATACGGCATCTTATACACCAACACCCTCGTGTACAGTTCCACTAGCCCAACTCATGTTTAGACAATTTATTCACCTACGAAAAGGAAAGTCTCACATACCTTTCAACACATACACATATCGCATATACCTAATTGTTATTAATTTCATATCAACCCTTATCGGCGATATTAGTTATGGTCAAATCGTCTACAACTATCTATTTTTTAAGGGTGGGTAGAAATTTAATAATTCAAAAATTAATCCTCAACAGTCATAACAAAACCCCCATAACCACTTTATGTTATCACAATGCATCAGAGATTCTCACCGGGAACGTTTGCTTTTTAACTGGGATAATCCTGCACGTGGCCGTAATATTTGTTTTTCAGCAAGGAGGGATGTTGAAAAGAAACAACAACAACAACAACCACAGAAAAAATAGAAACGACAGTCTTTTACAGGATGATTTCTAGATTTTTTTTCTCGTAGACAACAGTTTTTCTTATTGTTAATTTGTAAATGTTGACATTTTACACATATTATACATGGTGAGAACTGTTAATTTAATTAGAACGTTTTTACGCAAAACGTGACATCTAAAGATAAAATCATGGATGTAAACTGGATGAATATGATGGGAAATTAAAATTTATATGATTTATAATAACTTTAGCATGATATATCATTACTACTGCTTAGAATAATTGACATTTAAAAACTTGAAAACTAATCTATTAAAGGAAATACGTAGGTATTAAAATAATAATTTTTTTTTTTTTGTACATAACCAGTATTATTATAATCATTATTAAATATTTCTTATCACAAGTACTGAATAAAATTGATATAAACTTCCTTTATTTTATAAATAGTAAAATAAATCTACCTAACATCCCATCAAGAAACCATCAAAAAACAACCTACTAGATTTATACTTCATTGCAAAAACAACAAAATAGAAACGAAAGTTAGTTTTGTAACGTATTAGACAAGGATGCCGATGTATTAGTTCGATCACGCGCTTGTAGATAACCTAAAAGTTCATTAGTAGCGTTAAATCTACTTAGAAATTCTCTTAGGTGGATACTCTACAAATAAACAAGTGAATATACCTAAGATCCCATCGAAAATCGTAAACGACAAGGATGGTGATGTATTTGAATGATCACAATACGTATGTTTATATAGTTATAAAATTCGATACTGGTATTAAATTTTCTTGTAAATCATTTAATAAAAATAAATAAGTAATTGTTGTATTGTGCAAATACAAGAAAAAAATCTGAATTGTAGTTCTGTTGGCTCGTAAAATTTGTACGACTATAATATAACACCCATTAACATATTAATATAACATTAAAGACGATATAATGGCTTTCAATTTAACAAAAGAAATATTATGTGTACAACTATTATATGGACAATAATTGAAGAATAGCTTTTTGTTCCTATTCTACTCTCTAAAAATAAACCATACATATAGCTATAAAAGACAAAATAATAATAAGAAAACAACAATTTCCTTATACGAATAATTTCGATACTTTTCTATTTAAAATACACTGTTTTGTCTTTAGTTGTTACTGTTGTTGTTGTTGTTGTTGGTGTGTTGTTGTTATTGTGGCTGTTGAAATCGAACAACATCCTGATTGTGGGGCCGGTAGCACCGGACCTTACCAAGTACGGCAATAATAGTCAACTGGAGCATATAAATCAAATACAGAGCATTACAACTGCGTATCCTACAGTCATCTACGATCTAGATAGTTTTGTTTCCATTCTATTATTAGCACTAACATGCCTCCCAATGGGTTGATGGTTGGTTGGTTGGTTGGTTGGTTAGCAACGGCAACGGTTTAGTTCTTTACAACAACCTGTATTATATTTTGTTTGGATATTAAACATTTTTGTTTATAAATGGTCAATATGAATATAAACAAATAGAAGGGTAATGGTCGTATTTATTTTATAAACATGTTTTAATATTTAATAGGTAGATAGATTGATAGATGGAAACGTTCGTCATCTTTGTCGTATCTAGAAAGGTGTTTAACGATTTTTTAATTGAATTACCATTAGTTGTGTGCAAAACACAGTTCAAGTTTCAAACCTTAATCTGCCCAAAAAAACGATTCTTAACTGATGGTAGTATAACGTTCTTTCAGGATTGGTTTGAAAGTTTTTGGCCTCTTACCCAGAGTTTATCTTAACACCCTCCCATCCTCACAGAATACCAAAATAAAATATAATCTTAATCTGTTTTGCTAATAAAATTTAAAAACAATATTAATTGTGATGGTCTAGGTGTTTAAGGGAAAGTCGTGTAATTTGGACCATTACGATTTTGAAATTGTTTTCGTGTACTATTCGAAGCACTACCATTTTATCTATTTTCATACTATTTCTTATAATTTTGCCTGTGCTTTGTTATTGGTTTTTTTGGTAAAGTAAGACTATATTTCCCAAAACAAAATGTAGTACTGCTTCAGTAAGGCTTTTCTTTCCAAGTAGAACTAATAGCTATAATGACCTGTGCACAGGTCATGTTGTGGAGGAACTATAGAAATAGAAGCATCCACATCAAAACAGACAGCCAAGCAGTGCTCAGATCACTGAGGGCTGTAGAAATAAAATCCAGACTAGTGCTGGAATGCTTCGAAATATTGAAGGAGCTTTCTGAACATAACAAGGTGATCTTGAAATGGGTGCCAGCTCATCAAGGGTTCGAAGGAAATAAAATGGCGGACCTTTTGGCGAAAGAGGACGCCAAAACAGCTCTATTTGGACCTGGACCCTCATGTGAGATTGCTTATTTGGACGCTAAAGAGGCTATAAGGGAAGAATTACAGCGAAAACACCAACTCTACTGGGAGGAATTACTAGGAATGGTCTTGTCAAAGACATTTCTGGATTTTTCAAACCGTAGAAGATCTAAAGAACTCCCACAATTAAATAGGAGGCAACTAATAATATTGGGATTGTAGAAGACCCAACATGTAGGGCCTGTGAAGAGGAAGATGAAACTTTGCTTCACATCTTATGCTACTGTGAGGCCTTGAAGAATCTCAGAGCATGGTATTTGGAAGGGGAATACATCTCTCCCGAAGAAATAAAAAGGACTCCCTTAAACGATATCCTGGACTTTATCAAAAGGACGGGACTATTGGGGGAAGACAATTAACCCAAGTTAGGTGTGCTGACGAGTGTACAAAAGGCCTTGTAGGCCGAGGTACAGTGGGGAATGAACCACAGCTCGTGTGTGAAGGACTGGAAGAAGAGATCTTACAAAAAACAACAATAATAATAAACAAGGCTTTTCTTTATATACTAACATTTATTATATCGCTATACCATAATTCAATAAGGAAGATGCTAGCCCAACACTTGTAAAATTTCGACCATGATCCAAATTTGGAATAGTGCACTAATCCAAATTATGCTTAATTAAATGAATATCGTTTTAAACTACCTACATTTCTATATATTTATTTATTTAACTGTTATTGAGCGTCATAGAGCAATAGCTGTGTTCCTCTGAAGCTCATGAACATAAACATAATGGATAAACAGGAAAGTACAATTCCAGTATTTTTTACAAGAATGACCACAAGAGTTGAAGAAAAATCGAGAGGATTGTATCCTGGGATGGATTGAAACAACATCAAATATGCAATGGAAACTGTGCGAAAACCCTGATGGTTGTAAAGCATCTGGACCAAATTACACATAATTAAAAATTGAAGTTTTTCAATATGTCTCATAGTTAGAATTTTTTTTTATTATCGTGATCGTGAAAACGTTTACATAAATAATTCTCAACTTACTGTAATTGGACATCACTTTCTGTGAAGTCTATGAAGACTTATTACATCTTTTCTTGTGTGGCCCAAATTATACAAATTTCCCCTATCTAGTACGGCTATAGTTCGAAAGAACCCTTAAGTTTGCAAAAGGATGCATTATTCTACAATTATTACATTCTACAAACACTTCATTCTGTTTTAAGGCGATAGAAAAAGCCTCCAAACGTGTATTTTTGCAGACAGAACAGTGATCAACGATTAACAGTTATTTGTGTCACTGTCTAGGCCAGAAATTTTAGTTTTGCGAGTACTGATCCTGCAGTTTTACATCAGGACAACCTCCCTGACAAGACTGTCAAATAAAATTCAATGGGAATAGTTTTCCGAACGAGTGCGCCACACACAATGCCCTGGACTAATAAGCTATTTCTATCATATTTATATTTGAACAAACGTTTTAAATCAAACAATTTAAAAATTTTGTGTATTTATTGTCACCAACCCAAGAAATAGAAAAATCCCTACTTTTTTCAGTCAGATTTTATAAAATTGTAATGTAATGAGTCGATTACATTACAATTTTTTGATGTAGAAAACTAGTGATGTCGGATGAAGACACAAAAAGCAACTATTTTAAGAAACTCACCCCTACTGTTGCTGTTGTTGTAAAAGTTGAAATGCATATCTGGAATACAATTCTTGGCCTATTATAAAACAAAAATCAAAATACCAAACCATAAACCAAAACAGTTATATGTATAGACTTACACTAATTGTTGATTGCATTATTTATGATTTAAATAAACAAACACAGAAGGATGCTTTCTCCACTTTATCACCTAACAGACAGTCATACACACACACACACACATTATAAACTTGATAAGAGTTTAATTAACCTCCAAATTGGAGGGATGTTTTTTCAGTTTTAAATTGTATCAATAATCAACACTATTATTTACATAAAAATAAATAAATAAATTAACAAAATATTGTACAATAAATTTCCGGAAATTCATGTAAAAAGTTAATAATTGTTTGTCATACAGACAATACAAACCGTTGAATCTGAGAGCTGAACACACCACCCCCACCCCGTTCATGAAACAAATCGCGATCTTGTTGATCTCTATTGTTTCGTTTATAAAGGGTGTACTTACTGTTTTCTTAAAATTTCTACATTAAATTATAGAATTAATTAAATAAACGATTTTATTATCAAATTGTTTATAAATTGCAGCAACTCCTGTGTTTTTTTTGTTTGTTTGGTGGAAAACAATGAAACACTTTCCCGCCCGAATATGTCTGGTTGATGACGTCATATTTTTTTCCCCGACACCTGTAATTAATCAGTAGTAACTCGTTGAATATGGCGTTGTTTACATTAGGGCCTGAAAAAATTTATAATTTCGTGTTAATTTTCTTTTATTTTTGTTAAATTTAGAAACAAATACTTAAATGTTGATGTTAATGTTAGTAGTGAACAAAAATTATGTGGTACTCGTATAAAAATAATTAACAAATTTGGTGGTTATCTAATATTTGAAGGCATACAGATTGAGACTTTTGATCTAGGAACATATGAGAAACCTCAAGAACCGGGACAATCTTATAGCCTTCGTCTGGGTTGAAAAGAGATGACTGGTAGAATCTTCGTCAAATTACCCACCGTCAAGCCATTTGGGTAAGTATTGGTAGTTTTAACGTTAGATCCTTAATCCTTTTATCCTTTAAAAATAGTACTTAATTTAACAAGGATATTGGCTTGTACCAAGTAATACAAACACACTTGCAAGCGATTTGTAACAAATTGGATAACTTGGCAAGTTTTTGGACAATACTGACTTGTTAAGTTGAATGAATTCTTGAATAACTTGTCAATAACTTAATGATAAGTTATTTCATTGTTTTCACATGGGTGTGAGAAGTACGGAAACTCGACGCACTTTCTTGAAATCAAGAACTTGAGCAATAACTCGTGGTATGTGTAAAAAGTTTCTGAAATTCTTGAAAAAAAATTCGTTTCGTCGGGCAGGAGTTATACTATAACAAGCAGAATTTGATAGTGTAATCGTACATTATGATAACAGTTTGCGCGGTAAGTGGATTCGAGTCTTGGCGGTCGAGTTATGGAGGTTCCTCTAACAAACAAATATTTTCGTCATTTATTTAAGATTTCTTTATTATTAAATTCAACTTTTTTGTGATGGTCCAACGGTTCGTTTATTACAAATTAGAATAATTCGTTTGTTTAAAAAATAGTTGAATTATACCTACATGAACGTATTATAGAAGTCAACACGAGAATATGTTAATTTAATTATAATTATCTTCATAATAATGACAGTCTGTAAGTAGTGGTTCCGGTAGAATACCGGACATATAATTAATTTGACCACCTTTAGCGTATTAAACGATAATATTCACCAATAATTAGTTAATTGTAATTGTATTTTCCCCCATTGATTATCGATATACCTATATAAGACAACAATGTAACAAGAAAAGCGAATGAACCAACCGTGGAAAATTAATCGCACCCCTATCGTGATCGTTACAGTTTTGCAGCCGTTTCTTGTCTACATTTTACACTAAATAATTATTATTTAACAATAATTGGATAGAGAGAAACAAAAAACAACTGAATAATTGAATTACAATGACCCAGATATTAGTGCACACGTAAAATTAATTGACCATTCCTACCATGATGATGATGATGATGATGATGACGAGTTAATATAATTGTTTTCTTCATTTATAAGAAATTGTCGGAAATTGCCTGTTATAAGTTGTCTATTATTTAACGCTTAATATAAACATTGTTGTAATTTATTTATATTTTGTCTCACGATTAGTTTATTCTAATTCTATTGCATATTTTGTAATAAATTAAATCGTTGTAACGAATTACTATTTGTGTTAGAACTACTATAGGTATATAGTCAAGTACCAAATCATCAATGTAAAACACAATTTGTAAATCGTTGTCAATAAATAGTGAATGCAATACGATATTATCTCTAGTTACAGTTGATTGAATGTTTTAACAAATTAGTAATAAATATGCAATTACAACTAACATAATAAGATTAATTCTTTCAGTTGATATTCAACAATAATAATAATAATAATAATTGTAGTAACAACAAAATTAATTTATTTAAAATTATAACAATTTCCGGATAATTTCTGTAAAACAATCACCCGCATTACAATTACATTTTATTTCTTAATAAATTCCAAATAACCACCTGCTTTAATTTATTGTTATGTGCCATTTGATTGATAAGTTATTACGAATTAATTCTTGTTATAAATATATCTGTAGAACAAGCTGAGAATCTTGAAGCAATTAATGCTGTTGATAATTGCTATTTGGTAGCCAACTTTATTCTATATGCATACCTGTTATCGTAAAGATGCTTGTATAAATTTAAGCAATTTTGACAGAAATAATGTTCTACAAGACTATACCGTGCTACTGTAATTTTACTTATTACAGTCGGTCTATTTCAATTTAACCAACCTTATTGTAATAAAACGCTGGAACACTATCGTAATTCAAAAATTCTACCAAATTAACACGAAAGAATTTCTTACAAATAAATCTTTACGATTGATCTTATCGAACCCTAGAGTACATGTATACAGTCAAGTTGTCGTGTTCAAGTCTTGGTCACAATATATTGACACTATCAAGTGTGCACGGGCAGGGCCGAAATAGGGGCAAATTTGAGTATTTCGAACAGCTAAAAGTATTGCAAGAGATTTCAGCGTAATACTTTTATAGAAATCATTCACTTCTACGCCTTTGGAATGTTTTTCAACACTCTAGGGGATGGTATTACGTGTAGAACGATAACAAGTTTAGTGCGCATCCAAAGCTTTCGCCTCGGTAAAACGTCCATACTATACCTTAATCAATTTCCAGTCATATACATTTCTATAAGCATTATAGACATGATTTTAGCATCCCAAGTCCTTTAACGCTGTTACGCTGGTGTCTACTGTGATATAGTTAATTTGGGTCCTGTGCACAGGAGGTTGAGTGTTGATTTAACTGGTTTGTACGTCAATAGATGACTCTGTAACTCACTATTTATTTCTACTGCCACCTCATCGATGTAGCCTAACTCTATTGTCACTTTGTTGTCGAGCCGGCCAGTTCCAACTAGACGAGGTGTGTTTTTGCATTATAACCTATAATTAATTTTTCTTGTCGACATATTGATGAAATACTCTATTTTAATTGCCATTTATTGATTGCTATTTGGTCGAGATTGTTTTGTTAAAAATCACAATCGTTTTGCGGTTTTACACGCATACCTTAACACAAACACACGCACACACAAACACACGTACATACGTACGTATCTACGTATATACATATGCTATCGTGACGTCCGGGCGTGAAGTTTCCTTCACGGTACTTACAAATATCCATCCACTAGGTGCACCTTGCGTATAGAAGATACACCTTGCTAATATACAATAATACAAATCAATTTATAAATATGTTGTTAATAAATAAATGATATTAAATATTTATTTGGTTGATTGTAGTAGTAGGAACCTACACATATACACATATGTTATTATTGGGTATCTCTGGTGTGCATCGCATACTTTATGACCATAGGTAGGTCCACCTGCCGCCCCAGGATAACAGCCGTGTCCGTCTCAACATATACGATATTTTAAATGCATGTAGGTATATAATGTGTCGTCATTTCTTCGATACACACACACATATACAAGGGAAGTTACTGTCAACGCTCGTTAAATTGTTACAGTTACCGACGGTTAAAATAAGATTATTGATAGAGTTTTGTCACGAAAAATTCTAGTGACATTTTTTTTGGTCGTAATTTCTGCTCCGAGGATAAGCAACATACACACACACATACACACACACATAGACAAGAAATAAAAACTAATGTTGCTCAACTTCATTCCGCAACTAATCAGCCAATTATCTCCTACACTACCAATTAACGGTGTATGGATAAAAGCAAGAAATTACCGCTTGTCATTATTTATGGTGTGTATAAATGGCAAGTTGTAGACTAGCATTACATCCGGCGCCTATTCAACAAACTCTTAAAGCTATACATTTTAAAAATTTTAAAATATTAACCCCTAAAGACGACAACACAGAAAACAAAGTGGAATTGTAACAAATTATCAGTCACCCTATGCGAGTTTTTTTTTGTCCAATTTTTCTTCCAACTGTGGACCCTCATTTCCACATCGTCTTGACAAATAAGATAGATTATTTGTCCAGTTGCTACCCTAACAATTGATTTACATCAATTGACCTCAGTTTCTTTGCCCATTTTTTATGTTAGAAGAAAAAGAAACACACCACAATTCATGTATGTATAGTTCTTTTATACTATACACCTTTCATTTCAACTAGCTCAATTTTAGTCAAAAAACCATTAAGAGATTATAAGATAGGAAGTATGGCCGTGTGTACCGGAAGTGGGTATGTGAATGCCGTGAAGATTCATTATCAGCTGTTTGAAACAACGTAAAAAATATATTTAGAAGTAATGGTGTTTTCTTTTAAAAAAAAACAACACCTGACTGTAAATTGTCCAAAATGATTCAAACAAAGCAGTTTTAATTAGATAAATAATAATAATAATAATAGTCTACTGGTCAAGTTGAAAAAGACGGTTTAAATAATTAACATTATTATTATTTTTTTTTTTTTGATTGTACGTTTCATTAAGAGACATTTGCTGGCTGCTATCATCAACTTGAACTCAATTTAAATTCCTGAACGATCAGCAAAAAGGGCAATGTTGTCGTCGTTCATGTCGTCTTATTCCCATCTTTCATCTTCATCTACCTCTTTCCAGTACAACAACAACGACGACTACTACTACTACTACTACTTCTACTACCAACGGCTACTGTTGGGAAATTCTTAATTGTAATAACATGTTCCACTCTCGCCCACTCTAGTTAATTTATTGACCAAGTAAAGACAGAGAGTGTGTAGTCGTTGTATACGGGAGAACATCCTGAAAGAAGAACGTTCATTCTCTCAATTCAACTATACCTATACCTGTATAAAGTTGAGTTTATCTTTTAAGATTCACAAGTACAACAGTGTTGTAGATAGTTGATGAAGGACGTTAAATGGGCGTCACTCAGTAGCCAGTAGACTTAATTACTTATAAGGCCAATATTATAGTAATCAATTATAAAATATAAAACGCCTTACCGACTAGATTATAAAGAATTTTATAATTTAACTTAATACAAGATTTGATTACAGGTAGCTAGACAGGAAATAATTTACCACATATTTTCGTACAAAAAAAAAATTTTAATTATTAATTAAACAACAAACATCAATCGGAAGCATTAAATAATAAATTATAAACGTTTTTATTACATTTTGGACAATTTACATTTATACAATACCTTTACGTATTGTTAACAATGATAATTCAAAATTCGTACAACGATAACTGGCTATACAGTTCAGGGGTTGTCGATGGTTTTGAAACGTGAACAACACCTAAGGGGATCCAAGTTCGAATTGTTTTGAGATTGGAATAAATAATAGTAATAATAATAATATTTGTTAATTTTAGGTAGATGTGCCACCGTATATGTACATATTGTACATATACACCTTCCACATCGGTAACATATTGTGGTACACTAGCTGTAACACTTGCTTATGACGGATCTGTGGCCAGGGATTTTATCCAACAGAAACAACAACAACAACTATTTAATATATACATAGAATATAAGTGTTGTTGGCGGTGATACGCCGCCAACAATACTATGTACAGTTATGTTGCGGTAGACTGAAACAAACCCCTGAGTAGGTGGTGGTGGTGATGTGGTTGACGTTGGCGGTGTGTAACATCTGGCACAACATGACCGACTTGGGGGACACGCAAGAGAAACACATTCAAGCTTGAGGAACATACTCACCACCAACAACAACAACAAAACGTCGAGGGTGTGTGTACATATTAAATTTTTAATGAAACTCTCTCGAATATGTTGAATATGTGACAGTTGAGAATTTCCAATCTTGACCAAGCAACAGAAAGGCAACAACCGAAATAAAGTATCTGTTAAAATCAATAATGTATAAAATCGCGCAATAACATTAAATGGCCGATTTACTCGTATATGTATACCTACTATATAGAATATAAATAGTGAATAACGGTTATAAAGACGATATGTTCCGGGTGTAATATCTCACGGTGCACCAAGGTCGGATATATCTTGATTATGTCTCTAGTAAGAATGAAGGGAGATCTTCAACAACCACACTATTCCTATATAGAGTTGACTTGGTGGCGGGTAATATTGGTGTATACGTGATGCGATCCTGCACATATTTCACCAGAATGGAGATAAATCAATGTTGGGCCTATTTTTCCCGTCACAGATACATATCGACCTTATTGCTTCAACGATTCCTGCTACAGCCGCACCACCGATGTGTCTGTCAATCACTAAAATGATCTTCAACAACTACCCTTATATTATAATTTTCCATCATTTTTTCCCTCTCTTGTGTATAAACCAATGATTCGTTTTTTTTTTGTGTGTTTTAATGGAATATTACATGTTCTCTTCAACATCGTTTATATTTATACTTGGTATAGATTTATTTACAGATATGTGGAAAGAAAATGTTATTTGCGCAACACTTTGACATTCCAACGTAAGACAATTTTTCTTTCTCTGTTTGAGTGTAAAACGACAAATACAATTTTATAGGTCTACATTTAAAGGTCAACAAGAACGAATAATAATAATAATAATGATAATAATAAAAAATAACAAATAAATAAATTTACAACTATCTAACAACATCAAAAAAAAACTCTTTCTAAAACAGAAAGGTATACACGAGATTTTCTTGTTTTTTTCTGCCATTTACAAAATTACTTGGCATTTTTTTTTTTAAATCTATTCTTATATACCTACAACATACATACAAGTTTAGTGTTGATTTCTACAATAACAAGTGTATAAGATGTATGATACAGGAAGGTCTACAGTGCCAAGGTCCTCACGAATTGCCTCGCAGCCATTATACTAACATAGATAATAGAGAGATATCTCTTATAAGATTACGTATTTATGTTTATGCATAAAGGCCAATGTGGAATGTGCGGTACTTTCAAGTGCAGGTGATGAATCTTCCGAAATAGTGCCACTTTTTTGAAATATTCCTAAAATATGGAAACAGTTCAGTCAATTTAAACGAAAAAAACAGATGTAAGAGTGGACGTTCACGGTGCGATCGAAAATCGCAGTTTTTCTTGTTCAAGCAAATTATAACAACTTGAACAACTTGTCAAGTTAATGCACAGTTTCCAACCACCACAAGAAGAGACTTGAAACTATTTATAAACCAAGAAATTTAACAATAACTCTCGAATTCTTGCGACAAAAATTTGAACAATTCGTTGAAGACAGACTGCATAAGTTGATACAACTGGAGTTGTCAATACTATACAAGAAATTGAGAAGCTGTCCAAGTTGCAACAAGTCACTTGAACAAGAGAATTTTGATTCTTTGGTGTTTATTGTAGAGATCTTCCATTACAATCAATCAACGATTTCTATATTTGTAGTGTTAAAATTGACAGGTGATGTCAGTGTTTTGTGGACGTAACTGTGAAGAACAAAACAAATATTGACGGTTTGGTATGCGGACAGTGGCCAGCAAACATTGTAAAACTAACTTGACAAATAATAAATATACACATAGACAGATAGATAGACGCGAGAATTTTTAAATGATTTTCCAGTTTTATCTTTTCCAAAAAAATAAATATAAATAAACAAATATAAAGAAATAATAATAATAATAAGAATCATCATGATTGTCATAACCCTTCTTATTTAGATTTAATCGTATTTTAACTAACAATAAGATAAATCTGGTAGCAACAATACAAACATTGTACAAGTTAACTAACTTTATACTAAAAAGATATCGATCAGGATTATAACAAAAGCAAATCCTGGACACAAAATTATATTCTATTATATTTTATCATGATTTTATCTATTAAAAATAAAAATAAAAAGAAAACGAAGACGAAAAGAACAACTATTGTCCGGATTTCAGATGACATGTAGGTACAAATATGTAAAAATTCCAACAATCACTTGAAATTTCCCATCGAGTCCAAAAATTAAAACAAAAATCAATTAACAAACCTTGTCGTCTATTCAACAATCAAATAATAAGAAAAGTTGAGTAATTTTTGAATTATTTGACAAATTAATTTATTTGACGGATTTGATTTTGATAAGAACTAGATGGATATAAATTTATCATAACTGTCATATATAGTAATACGTACCTATATATATATATATATATATATATATATATATAATTTAATTTTTTATTTAATAAATTATTGTATTAACCTGTTGTACAGTTGTTATCTGATAAAACTGGACAGTATTCATTTATTTGATATAAATTTTTTTGTTTATTTGTCTTGTTTTCTTTCATCATCACATGCTACTGTTACAACTTTTACTTTCATTCTTCCATTACTGTTTTTATTTGTTTGTATTAAAGTTTTAATTTATTAATATATTCTCCGTTGACGTATGCTAATAAAGTTAAGCGTTCTCTGCTGTGTATAAGGAACAAGATCTTTATGGACGTTATACAAAACAACACTAGGTCAAGTTCATACGAATATAATTTTTCGTTATTATCTAATTAGAACATTTCTTTCGTTGTTCTCTTTTTGTGTTTTCTCCTTTCAATAATAATAATTACTATTATTATTCATAATCATTTTAATTTTAACAATTAACAACAATTTAATCGATATGCAAATGATGATTTATACGATTCGCATGGTTTACGAATAATTTTGGTTATGATTTATTATTCATTTTTGGTTTGTTGTTACTATTGTTGTTATTATTATGATTTACATTATAGTCACTTGTATGTGCTTGGTTTTCTATATAAATATAGGAAATAAATTGACATTTATATTTCAATTATAGAACATTCGATAATATTAATTACAAACATTAACATTTAATTATTTTGCCTAATTATAATATAAACGAATTTAGAACTTTTATTTCGTACGAGCATTCAATTAATGTTTCCTGAACTAAATCAGTCTGTTCTAGTTGAAGTTTGCAAGAATCAATGTACAATAAGGCAAATCCAGCTTGACTGTTAATCTTTAATAGCGATATAATGAGCGAGTTTAGTGGTCAAGTCGAATTCTCTTTACTATATTTTCGAGATGATGCTCAAAGTTTTCTCGATTATTATTATTCTATAATGGTTGTCAATTTTTCTGCCCTATCAACCACGGTTTTATTCATCAATAAAAGTAAGTAAGTAGAAGAAAAAATGCCATCACACACAATACATTACGAGAGTAAATTTTCAAGTAACAACATAGAAATTTCCCAACACAACGACAATGCTATTATGAACAATTCACGCTTCAAGAATAAACACAAAAAAATCATAGGCAATTCATAAAAGAGGCATATTGTCGTGTTCAAAAACCGTTCACTAGACACGATGCTTCTCACCCTCCTTTAAAAAAAATTATAATTTTTTCTTTCTTCTTCATCATCTTCTACTACTACTACTACTACTACTACTAATGATAGATTAGAGTAGGAAAAGTTGTATTAATAATAACTAGAAATGCTGTATAGATACGAGCAAATAATTGACCTGCTGACAGTCCTAACGATTCGATAAAGAACTGTTAGAAGGGATTTAGTCTGGCATTATGCTTCAGGGATGGAAACATATATATATCTGTACTAGTTGAAAGGGTTGTGTTGTCGACTTGATGAACGACCACGAATCGCTTAATTAGGGAGAAAATTAATACTCACCACCACAGTCAATGATATAGTTCGCCAAGTCCTACAATTAACTGTATAGTACTTTGTGGAAAGAATACTCTATTCATTATTATTATTATTATTATTGTTTTAAAAAAATAATTGTAGTTGATTCTTATCGGTGTTATAATTTAATGGAAATTTTGTTGAATCATTTCCTTCGATTCACTAGATTATTTATAAAGAAAGGGCTCAAAAAAATAAATAAAATAAAACAGAAAAGTCAATATAATTACATAAATCAGAACTGATATGACAATATCGGGTGTTATAAGTATAGCCAATATAATCCGCAGAAAGAAGGCGATCTGACATTGAAGAATGAGATATATTGGGGGATGATGCGTTCAGGGATGAAACTACGCTGGTGGATCGTGATCGAAATATTTCAATCAAATTCCTACATTAGAAAAAAAAACTGTCATCTGGTATTAAAACATTAGTCACTTTAAACTATAAAAAACGCAATCTTATTTTCTTGATAATCACCCTTTCTTTTTAACAAAGTTAGAATTAGTTAATTTAATTTTCTATTTTAAGACACGTTAAGGGTAATTGTATTGGCAGTTTCAGCCTTAATGGCGCAGGTATTTCTTCGTTTGCCGTTGTTGTTGTTGTTGTTGCTGTTGTTGTTATTTAGGTAGCGAAATAGAATCGGCCTCACCAGTGTATCGGGAGGGTAGTAGGAGAAAAAAATAGCAGGCAATTGGTATGCAGGACACAACAAACCCGGCGGAGGGTGGATAGACCGGAACGGAGATCAATACTACCAAGATGGAGAAACATACCGGAGAAACAGCCACTTCCTTTCATCTAACAATCGTCAATAATACTAGAAAAAAATATTCTCAAAAACTAAAACAAAATTCTGGCTATTTTGATGAATGAAATAACGACAATTGTGTTTAAAGGGGGCTTTTGATCAAAGGTGTGCAACTGTAATGTGTTCTATTGGTATGAAAATAAAAGGCTGAATGCTATTTAATTATGTTCTTACAATAACGGACTTTACTAAAGTCATAAGGACTGGCATGCAGCAGTGTTAATTATAAACGAAACAACGTAGAGAAGAGCAAGTGAAAAGGGAATGAACACAAGTCCCAGAAAGAGGAGTTTTCAGAACGAGGTCCTTTGTTCTTATCCAACGAAAATTCATTATTGAAATTAATAAAAGACGTGACGAGCCTTATTTTTCAACTAATTACAGACAGAATGGTACCACCACCTTAAAATAAAATTGCTATTATTTGTTGTTGTTAAGTGGAATATCTTTTTTGAAAATCGTCCAGAATTTTTGAATTTGTAAACAGGAAAACGTTATGTTTGTCGTGTTGACCTCTTTTGAAAAGGAGTCAAGCCGGGACCTGGCCACTTGTGTATAGACGTGTGTATGTGTGTGTAAGTGTATGTCATTGTTGAGTTTTTAACAATAGCCCAGTTCGAACGCATCATTTCCTGTCCCAGGATGATTTGTGGCCGTGATCTGAATGTCAGGATATGAGGTAACTTGACTTTTGCCCCCATTATTATTTACAAAAATTAAAAAAAAAATACTTTAAATAATCAACCACAAATGAAAATTACCAAACTGGTATTAAATCGTTCCTTCTTTCCATTTGTGGTTCAATTAATTTCATATAAATCGAATACATCTTTTATAAATGGAGGGAAAAAATATAATTTTCTTGGTTGACGCAGTCGACGATGACGGCGTGCGTTAGAGGAGATGGAAAAAAGTGCAATTTAAAAGACCCACTCACAACATTGTCATTTCCAGTCTTGAAAAGAAAAAATCCAGTGGAATCAAACAACTTACACACAAAACTTCACTTTAGACTAGCTAGTATTAGGAGTATTATTGAGAAACACTGCTATATCTAAAACAGCCCTCTATATGGTGGTGGAGACCCTCTTTTTTAATTTCTTTTCATTCGCATCACAGCTTACCCTAATATTCCATTTTTTCTTGTCGCTCGTTTTGTCTTTTTGGTTAATTGGCTCGATATGTTCCATTTGAAATGAAATAAATTACCAAATCTCTCTCTCTATCTCTCTTTTTTTTGGTATTGTTTGAATTTTTATTTGTTGTCGATACACACAGTAGTAGTAGAACAATAGGGTTGGATTATTGTTGTTGTCAAGTCACAGACACAGACTGATACATATCTGAAATGGGGGCATAAAACACCCGAGTTTTCTAACAGTTCCTTTACCAGTAAAGGTTTATCGCTAGGGGGGCATCAGGAAGTGTGTGGTGTATGGCAATAGTTTTGTGAAACGGCCCTCTAAAGACAAATCTAATAAAAAGTCAAAGGTTGTGCGGGGGCACTATTGTCACATCTTTTCAAACAGAAATAAACACCACAATAGACAGTTTCTTATGTTGTTGTTTTTTTTTGTACTCTAACTAGCGGTTAGTTTATCATCATTTTATAATAAATCACAACACGTTTATATATAGTTGGAGAGTTGTTATAACAGCCCCTTTGACCATTTTAATTTCAATTCATGTGTTCGAGTAAAAAAAAAATAGGAGAGAAAAGAAACACAGTCATGACGTATGACAAATAGATACAAAAGGATAATGATACAACAAATCCATGAATGGATTGTATTTAGTCAGCAGAGGTATTATTAAATTAGATACAATAGTTAGAGGGCGTTTGACAATTGGTCGTATAAGAAACGTATGGTGTTACAACACACGTGCCGCATTTACCTGTCTTAATAGAAACTGCCCAGTCATCAACGGACAATAGCTATATAGTTAAATTCTCATTAGTTTTTATATTCAACAATATTTTAACAACTATACGTTGAAGAAACGAAGAAAAGATCGGTGGAGGGAGGGTAAGAAGGGATATAGAAACCACCCTCAATCTGAAAGACTAATCAGGACAATCTTGTCTCCGGCTATTAACTTATATAGCCGGGTATCAATTCAATTCCTGACAGTGGAGCAATGTTCTGCTTACTGAAATCCATCGGGACTATGTAGAGTAAAGGCATACCGTTTTAAGTTTAAATTTCTTTTCTTTAATTCGTTTTCGTGCACAACGACCGTAACGTTTTAATTTGAACATGACTTATTTATTTCCAAACGTTCATTTTTTGTAATAACAATAAGAATACTTACAGAAAAAATCTGGTTGGTAATGATGAGTATTGGAAAGGATTTCGATGTTTCTTATATGTCGATAAAAAGGTCGAAAATACCCTATTAAAGATAGGTCTAAAGGGGGAGTGTCAATAGCATTGTAAACATAAGAAAAGGATGACTTTCAAGATACAAGGGATGCCACTAGATGGAATTCCGAACATCGGTTTCTTAGCCTCTGACCCTTGGTCAATCCCCGAACGATCTTTGCTGTCTTATTGATAACCAGCGGTAACAAACAGGCGTCTCTTAAGGAAAATCCCCAATAACGCTACAAACATTCCCATAAACCTAACAATTTCCACCATAATTACAGGATTAATCTTAGAAAATTGATTGAGATCTTCGATTCGTTTTAAAAATAACTAAGTTTGTGGATAGTTTACAGTTTGAGTACCGCTGACTTCTAAACGTCTTAAGGGTAATCTTTCACCCCAATTTGTCGCCAATGCTGCTTTACCCAGTCTGGACACGGTCCAGAGCGCCAGTCTATTACACTAATAGCCTTATTGTTAGGGGGAAAGGGCCGAATTTAAAATATTCTCAGCTTCCTGCAGAATTCCAATCTTGACCGCCCAAGACACATGTTCTTATACTGTGTCTCTACTCTTTCGTTTTTTTTTCTTCTTCATCATTTCGACTTGTGTGTGCAATTCGTTGATTTTATCATGATTTCAGAAATGAGTTTCTCTTAAAAACTTCTAGTACCAGACAATAACACAATTTAGCATCTGTCAGGTGGTTGTCCGATCATTGTTATTGAATCAGAAAAACCATTCTAGCTGTGTGTGTGTGTGTGTGTGTGTATAAGAGGGTGCATCTTATCCTGTGTAACACTTCGTTCATATGATAACATCTATGGTTGACTGGGCTTGGTAATAGGAAATTCCAATGGACATGCATTTAGATATGTCGAGATTTCATGACGCTGATGATGATGGACGAATTAAGCTGTCATTCCAAAAACGGGAAGGTTACCGTTTTTTTTTTTCTTTCTTCTTCTCTTCCTTTAATGCCTCCATTCAAATCCAAATCAAGATTTATCTTTTGGTAAATTAAATTTTTTATTAAATATTTGTGTTTATCGAACAGAACGGCTATAAATTTGATTTATAGCCATTTTAGTAAAAACAAAAAAATAAAAATATTTCAAATATAGAATGAGTTGAAGTGTCCCAGCAGATAAAATAATGCAAAACTGAGATTATATGAACGTGCACTGAATACAAATCTTGGTATGATTGAACTGATTCCCACTCAAATATGGATTGATTTAAACACTATATAGTAGTAGTACAATCACACTTAGTTTTTTTCTTTTGCAAATAATAAAAAAGTATTTAAAACTAATGAAGACACCCTCCCTTTATATAACGACCACCTATAGATAGCCAACTATGTGTACAATTTTAATTAGTCAATTGGGTCCCTCGTTCATTTTCCACCCTCTGTATGTCACCGTTCCTGATTAATCCTTTTATTACGATGTACGGACGTTACACACACATATATAGCCCATATAAACCCACCCTCTCCCGCGGGCATTATTTCACACTAACTGTAGTCTAGTCGTTGATCGGATCAGAGGCTCTATTTTAAATAACAATTCTAGGGACTTGAGTATAGTCACCGACCAACCCTCTAGTATTTACGTTAACTTTGTTGTGTCGTCTTCGTTTCACATATATCTAAGGGGTGATGGATAATTGGAAAATGGATAGCAATTTAACAAAATTGTTAAAAAATAAAATTGTAGAATTATCCTTACGTGTCTTCTCCCTTATCGTTATGTTCATTTAGATTTTTTCCTATATTGTACCAATACACAAAGGAAAGTTTACGGTTTTCAATACCGCTCATCAAGCTGTATCATTTATGGGCTGTGTCCAAATCGAGACGTCAATTAGCGGCTTGTAGGGTTGGTGGTTGGTCCGCCACCACTACTATGTGATTATAAAGCGTTATGTACGGCTCCACAACTGTCGACAATAGTACGCAATCAGTATCTACCACCCTTCCGTATTACACGTCAGATAATTTGATTATTCTTTAATTTCACCGTTCATCATTACTAATTCGGCCAATTATATTTTCAAAAAATTTCATCAATAAAAGTATTCGAAGTTGTTGTTGTTGGTGTTGTCGTCGTCGACAAGAAGGGTATTCATTTTACACAACTCGTGGCGCGTATCTCATTCATACTTTTGCATAGAAAGTAGTCATTTTATTATGTACGAGAGAGTCAACATTACATTGTCACAATGTAAGACAAACGAAGACAACATCATTTACGTTAACATGCAAACGTTGTCTCTCGTGTTCAGGAGAAATTCAACGGGGCAAGAAGGGAGACCATTGTAGTTACCATATATATCCAGTGTTCTCAAGTCAGCCGTAGAGGCAAGTTGAAGCTTCTAACTCAAAATTAACCGTAAAAAATCAATTAAAATCAAAAATACAAAAACAAACAATCAAAAATTTAAGAACAACACAAGAGACCAGTACTTGCAATATGAACGCCATCTGGTGGTATTGTTAACAGTGTGAACTGAGACTGTTTTGTGTTGATAAAAATCAACAAAGCTAAAAGAAAACGAAATAAAATAAAATAAAAAAACAACCAAGTTACTGCTGTGAAGAGAGTCTAAAGCTCTAAAAGTCGTGTCAGAGCAACATCAACTACGCTTGGGAAATACCAATTGAAAAGGTACGAATCAAAAACACCATCAGTTTCACTCTGTTGAGCTTTACAACCATCTTCTTGACTTTTTAACATTTATTTGCTTCGTTTAAATTATCAATAATAATATTATTAGACAGTTGAAAGTGTAATTTTAATTGAATGTCCGTTGAATATCTTTTATCTCAATAGATTGAAGATGATGGTGTGAGCAACGCGACGCCACAGCGTCGTCCTTTCGACGCAGTATAGTGGTAAAGGGGGTGAGAATGTCGGGTGCCTTCAGGCTATTCGCCCCACAATAGGGAATTATAAATTGGTAGGGGATTTTTGACTTCAAACCACTACATTGTGGTTGACAGCTGTCACGTCGTCGACTATAAAATTCTTAATGAAGTTGAATTTTTTTTCTAAAGTCCATCCTCAGTAATGAAAAATAGAATTATTTATTTTTGTCGCTGGTAAATTTTGATAGAATCTATCACGAAATGTCCGGGTTTTCCTGAAGCATCTTGTAGTAATCATTGTCGACGACAGTTGGAGATTTAAGTTAGTGAAACAGTAATACCTAACTGAGAGAGGATCCTACAGTAACCGGAAAGGGTATAATAATCTTTGCTATTGTGGACGCTTAACGTGCCAGATTAGAAGGCAGTTAGAATTCTAAGACCCTAGTTGTAGAGGTCTGATGATGTCCTTTTACTATCTGAAAACGACCAGAACAGTACTAGTAGATATTCACACTCTTCCACATTACAGAGAAAATGAGATAGAGAAAGGACCGAAACTTTAATCGTAATCACCGAATAAAGATGATCGTTTAGATTGTCATTAATCGACAGCATCTGTCCATCAATCTGATCAGGAATTTCTATTTGATTACTATCGATAAAGTAAAATGCAATAAAAACAAAACGTAATTAGAAACTAAAGGGGTTTCGTTCGATTTTTCGTGTTCTTTTTCTAAATAAATGCAGTATTTTCATTATTAATTCCTTGGACGGCGGCGAGTTTCCCTGACGGCAACGATGCCACTTATTTAGCATTCAGCAGCCGTCTTCACCTTGTATTGATTGCCGCAACCCTGCTTTGCTCTGTTCATTGTATAAATGTGTGTGTGTGTGTGTCTTTGCTATTTTTGTGTACAGTTAGAACAGTTAAAATCTAACATCTGCTTCTAAAAATGAAAGAACAGCAATAGCTTGCAGCTATATGCGACAAATTTATTTTGATAATTGTTAGGAAAAAATTAACAAAACTCTATACTTACATGTTTGTTGTTTTCTTGAATGTTTTTGTTGTTGATAGAGAAAAGTACAACAACAACAACAATAACAAAGTGGAGATGAGAGGGTGGAGGTAACAGCAGCCGGTGCTTTGCAGACCCTTGTCATGGAAATGATGCCCGCTAGCGACGAGCTCACTTAACTAGAGTATTGTCAAACCCCAACCAGTCTCTCTAACTCGAATTCTGTGCACCCTCTAGCATTGAATTTTTTTTTCCTGTATATAGAGAAAATCCCCAAATACACATACACTCGCATATATTCAAAAAGGTTTTTCCTATAAGTAAATTCCTTTATATTCTGGTTCGTTTTCTGTAAGTTTAAAATTTATTCAAACTGAATTAAAACGACAAATCAGACTGTCTGTTTTGCTTTGATATTGTTTATAAATTCGATATAAGAAACAATAAAAGTATAGGTAGGTTGGTACGTAGTTTTCCAGTGAGAATTTTTGGTACTGTCTGGACTGAAATATTGTAACTGGTTAGACTTTTCATTTAACCCATATGTTTAGATGTTGAGGAAAAGTTCATTCACTTTCCCCCCTATTGAATAATTCATATATCGATCTACCTCCAGTCTGACCTTTCTGCTTTCCTCATATTAAGTAGCACAGAGAAGGCTTTTGGGCGTTACAATTCAAGGTCAACAGTTTTCATACACTCGTACACTTTTCTTATCCTGAAACACATCCTCTTTCAGGTATTACAACCGGTAATCTACCAATATTAATAATAATAGTAATAAGGCTAATAATTAAGTAAGGAATAAATAATCATAATAATAATAGTATAGAAACGGTGTTGATGTATTAAAGCGTCGCGACGCCGATCCAATTCGCTTTTCTTTATTCTACTATGTTTTGGTGTTGATCTGCCAACCTCCATTAGTTGATATTAAAAGGGGTGGTGGCATCAGTCTGGGGAGAGAACCAGAACGAATAACGATCCAGAACCAGTCCTGGAAAGGACATACATATATAGATATATAGTAAGAGAGAGTTGGAAAGCGTGCGCGCCCTCTACTTCCTTACACTTTGTATGTGTGTATAGTATATGCGCTCGTTTTCAGGTGACGTGATCAGGTGACGTGGACAGGCGCAATGGGCGGCGGCGGCGGCACTGGATAACAACGACGCCGCTCCCACCATCATCACCACCACCACCACCACCACTACGATGATCAACATTGTTGCCGCCACTGCCGTCGCCGCCGCCGCCGCCGGCCTTGGAATATTGGGTGCATCGTCCTATCTGCCTTGCAAATGAGCACGGACCTGCTTATTTATGGGATTTATGAACTTCAAACTCGGTGCATTTCAGTGTTTTTTTTTCTTTCTGTTGTTTGTATATAGAGCTTTACTTTCGAAATATCGGTAATTTGAGCTTTAAATGAAAAGTGATAAATCCTGCAAAACTTTTTTAAATTTCAAAAACATGAATTTTGCAAAAGTGAACTTGGAATTGAGTAATTAATTAAAAGAATGCACTAATTACCAATGCAAATTAGGCGCCATCGTTGAATATTTTTGTTAATTTTTACATTTACTTTGATGTATCCATCTGTTCAACTCCATACACTAACAGATAATCCGTATTCAAATCTAATCTAGTAAAAGCGTCATTGAATAGAAAAGTGAGAGTATAGTGTAAGAGAAAAAAAATAATGCAACATTGAATAAAATAAGGGTCCAGTATACACTTATTGCTGGCTACCCGCCGTTCAAATTAGCCATATCGTATCGGGGTCGTAGCGTCGCCGCCTCGACGTCCCGCTGACAGCTCCAGGGTGTACGACACCTCGTCTATTAACTATTTTATTGTTACATTTCAATCGCCCCCTTTCCCTTATAAATATATTTTTACTATAAGAGGGATATAGCCTAATTGCCACCAATACAATATCATTGAACAAATGACAAGAAAAAATATAGATTTTTACGGAAAAATAAGGGAAAAACTATACATTTATAACAATAGTAACCCCTAATATTAGAAGGATATTAGAACTAGTAATGATTGAATTTCGCACGATATGTCAAAGTTTATTTGAAATAGAACACTGCCGGCGATTGGACGGATTTTATCTGAATATTACATCAATAATGTTACGAAAATCTTGTAATAACTGACACTAATCTAATTCAGAGCCACGGCTCAAATTTTATTCTTGCCGAATAGTCATAAATGATAAGATGAAGGACAATCATTTACTTAATGATTTGTAGTTTTAGTTAAAATTGTTATTATTGACGAGTGGACGTCTATTCAAAATATCTAGTGAATGAATGAATGAATGAATGTGTTAAATGTTGGTGTGTGTATGTGTGGATATATATAGAGAGGGCTTCACTGTAGTACTGCCTCAGGCTATATGATACCTGTTGTGCTTAACTGAGCTTTTATTATAAACGTAAAAGCGACGAGAGGGAGTCACAATGAATTGCTTGAATAAGTAAGCACTTTAATGATGGTTATACATAGTGGTTGGTTCATGTGTGAAAAATCAATTACCCTCATCATTAACAATTGTAATACTAATTGAGAATATAGGGTACTTTAGGACAATTATAACAAAAGAAAACTAATTATTTATTAGATATAGAAGAAAGAAATATTCAAAACACCCTCATATATCCAGAATTTTTTATTTTTTTCATTTTATGATGAAGAAAAAAAATGAAGAAGAAACAGTTTCATCTTTCACAATCGTCCAAGGTTTTTGTGCACATAGAGTGCACACACAAGACATATATATATACACACACACATCGAGGTCTGTTGCTATAGTGAATCCGGGAACAGTGTCACCGGAGTTGAAAGCGGAACGTGCTCGGACTTTTAATTAGATGCGCCGCTGAATCGATACACACGAGGACTCACCCAAGCTTAAGACGGTATCGATCCACTATAAAACTGCGTACATATGTGTTTTTTTTCTGTGTTTGTTTTGTTTATTTTTATTGGTAATTCATTGTTGTTAGTTTAATTAGTTTAAATTAACTATGTGAAATTCAATCAGACATATATCAGATCGGAATATTGTTGATGTCATCAACAATAGTGTAATCAAAATAGGTTCAAATGCTTCAGCATAATTGGTATGTCCATACCATGAGCTGATAAGATTATCACAAATAATGCATTATTATTATTATTATTTCTCATTAAAAGCGTTGATGGGAGTCAGTTAGTTTCGTTGTAATAAAAAGGGCGTTTTATTTTTGAAAACTAAAAAACTGTTTTTAACAACAATTTTGCATATTAATTTGCATGCAAACTAGCCAAAGTTAATCCAAACCACGTGTATGTATATTAAATGTAAAGGGTAATTCATCTATTTCGCTGCAACCATACTACTCTCGACAATCTAAATATGTTATAACTTAAACATCACAAACTAACTGAGCTGTTACACTAACTGTACACTATACTATGTATGTTATATAGATATAAGTATACATATATGTGTGTGGAAGGCCTCATGGGGGCGGCTAGCTAGATGGTTGGTTGTGGCGGTGGTGGGCAATCCCTTTGGGCCTTCAAGAGGTGAAGTCCCGTCAAAAGGCTTCTCATTCCGGTCTAACGCCTTGCGGCCCCTTTTACAAGTCCTTTGAAGTGCTGCAGACCCCCGGGTAAGGTTTGAATTCCTCTCTACGTAATGTTGATGCCTTCAAAGCGACACACACACATAAACACATCCATAGATAAATTTACAGGGAGAGATGTTGACTGAAAGATGACACCTCTTTAATTCCCAATGAAAATTACTTTTAAATTTTGATAGATGACGAGATAACGATGAAGGGACAAAACAGGACAAATATTGTGAGCGCAATGTGTCTCACATATCTATACTTCGTCCATTTTATGTTGATCCGATTGACTTGATTCTAAAATCATACAATTCAAATCAAAATAGACGAGGTGTAGTCATATTTCATAAATTAACAACAAAAGCGGAAACTATACGTATAGACAGATGTTTTGATACTTTGGGAAAATTTTCAAATTCTTTTTAAACAATAACAAAGATTCTATTCTCATAATTATAATTTTTTGTATAAAAATTAATTAATTAAATAATTAGATAATTATAATAATTATCTTTTTTCAGAGTAACTTTGTAGTTAAACATGACCTTAAAGCGATAATTATGAATAACTACCTAAAAAACAAAACAAAAAATTACAGTTTTTTTGAAGAAACAAAAAAATCGAACGAGTAGTTATCCTTAATATTGACCCATATGTCGATGGAAACTAAAAACCGGTTGCACCCTCAATAATCCGCTTAGGTCTATTCTTTTGTGCGAAAGCACCGTACGCGGTTTTATACCAAATTCAATTCTTATCTGATCCAATCATTGCATATATGTAACTTTGTAGTGTGAATTTGCTTGTTAACTATATACATCTGCTCAACTAGACATATCGAGGATACGAGTTTTTTTTTCAAAAAAAAAAAAACAAAATTCCACTCTATTTCAATTATTGCTATGACGCAATAAAGAGTTAACTAACAGGGTTAGTTAGAAAGAAAGTTGAAGACATATGTTACTTGGACATTGTATTGTATAGAAGGTTCATTAAGGGACATCCACAATGTAAATTAGACCTACAATTCGTATTAATTAAGAACCCGACAGTAGTAGGCCTGCCGCATGCGCCCCCGAGGTCTTGGGTCTTGGTCCCCGGCCTTTTGCTAATAAACCAGTCGAACTGGACTAGAGAGTTTGTAAACTAAATAGAGTTAGTAACCTGTCATACGTTGTAACTTCAAATACTTAGCCTCATCGATAACGTTATCATCTAAGTATTCATTTTAGTCTTAGCTATAGTACGAAGAGCTATTCAATATTCGTTATTACAACTTTATCAATATTTATTCTAAATGAATAGGAAATATTGAGAATCGTACAGGATTCGTGTGTATTCGATTGGAAATTGTTAAAGGATTATTGAGTTTGGATTGTAGTAGTATAGTTAGGGGTTGTGATCACAATTTAGTAAGGGTGGTATAGGGCTCGTCGTCATCGTCGTCGTTTGTTGGCTTTCGCAGTCTATCTATCAGGATGTCCTCGCCGTCGTTCCCTGGCTTCCAGGCTCGTTATTTATGTATTTTAACGCCGACGTTCGGCCATTATTGACGCCTTAATGGCCGGATTTGTCCTTGCATGCGCAACGTCACTGTTTGCAAACACTGATAAATAGAGTGGATAGAGAGCAGCGGTGGTGCCTGTTTTTTAAGCGACACATATATAGAGTTACTTTATGATGTTTGATCAGTTTGATTTTATTGCCAGTCAGGACATTATATGGGACCATACATACATACATACAGACATATGACCGTTTTTTAATTAAAAAGCCGAAATGATTTGAAATCGTAATCGATTTCTTGATTTTATTAAAACCGACACCAAATATACCTATAGTTTTGGTTTATTTGTAATGTCATAGTAGAGGGTTGATGGGTAAAGTAGAGGAAACTCCAGTGGGCGTTTGTTGGTTCTGAAGTTGGGTTTTAATTGACTCTCTCTGCATGCATGTGTGTGTGTGTGTGTGTACGTCATTAAAAGAGAAGCTTGTTTTAATGCCGACTATATATATAAACCTATTGACGGTTGCTCATCAACATTGATAGGTGCTGTGTACGATCGTCCGCTATACCTAAGTAAAAGATAGTTTTATAGCAGTATCTAAATACAACAAGAACAACAACAGCAACAACAACAACAACAATAACACGACTATCATCCGTCTTTGACTGACCGAAGGTACGAGCTTGGGCAAATGTAAATCCCAATTAAGCTTGTCCGGTCTCCTGGAATCTGGCATTGCGGGGGGTTTCGGACCTCCCGACAACTGATTGATTCAACTAAGCACATGTCCACCACTGAGACTGGATCGTAAATTACCAACCTGCCCTCCAATTGTTTTCTTCTTTCTTCAACTTATAAAACCTGTTATGGAATTATTATTTAAACAATTTTATTTTTGGGAACGGTAATTTGCTTTTATAATAAAATTTCTCAAATCAAAAATTATGTGTGAGAGTTGAAAATTGAACTGAAATTGAGCTCTTTTTCGGGATTCCTGTCAAATATTGGAATTGGGTTTGTTGTTGGAGATTTCTCTTGTTTCGTGTCTCTCTCGTTCTATATTGTATATGTTAGTATCTCACCCTCAAATCCATCATATCGATAGTAGAGCAGAAATCCAGGGCTGCAGATGGGGCTGAGTCACCCACACGCGTCGGCCAAGCCACATGTATCGCCCAATACATATTCATGAGATACTGAGAGAGAACTGTGGACGCCACCACCGCCTTCACCGCTACCATCACTGCTCCATTTCCCTCTTCATTCCGAGGTTTGATACGTATCTTTGTTGTAATATCTCTCCGTAAATATACACACACACACACACACAAATATGTCGATACAATTTCTCCTATAACTAGAGAGACAAGTACAAAACTTCTTAGAAATATTTCTAATATGTCAATTATCACCGAAATTGTCATGGATATAATTCTATGTGTGAGACGTAGGGGTGGTGTTTCGTTGATTAAGTCTCCCTTGCACTCGCACATAACTCAAAGCGATGATGCGAGAGGGTTAACGCAGATTAAATGATTATGAAGTAGATACGGACCATTTGTCATTCTGTCTGAACGTTTAAACGTCTGATGATAGTGGTGATGGTGGAGAAATAAACCGGAAAAAAAAATGAGTCGTTTCGATATGAATCCAATAATTACATACCGAACATATTAGACATCTTTTAATTCTATTGTTGCTGTAACCGACAATATTACAAGAAATGTGGATAATCAACCCTCTCTTGTTGCGAAGGAAAGCTTATTACCGACAAAAATTGCCAATTAAAAGCCGTTAAAGGAGGGCGTCTAAATTGAATCCAGTCCTCCACAGTTCTCTTTATTCAAATTCCTTCTTTTTTTATTGTGTAGTTGCTGTTAATTCATTGATGATCTTATCCGACACGATCTAAAGACAACGACATTTCGAAACAAAAACTAACCCATTGTCTTTGCTTAACCAATTCAATATTATGTCAATTTAGTTCAGTTGATGAAATGAATTTATAAATTATTCGAGAAATTCTTAAAGTGTTAATGCTGACCGTGTTTGGATTTCAATCACGGGCGGCCAAATCTGGTCTCTGTCCGTCTGTCTCTTTATAGAGAAAATTCAAAATAAAAAAGTGGAAAAAACGAAAACAAGGCGTATACGTCTGATACCGACTCAAACATGAATTAACAATAGTAAAGATGCGTTCCCATGCATTGTATATTCAGCTCACATGACATTCAGAGGTCCTGACAGATGATCAGTCCAATGGTAGGACGGATTGTTGTTGTCGTTGTGTTGTTGTTTGCCAGTAGTTCAGACGAATGAAACTTGAGTATAGATAGAAAAAATTTAATGTTGGTCTTTATAAAACAAAAGTTGACTGCGAAAACCGCTATCTTTGAATCTTTGTCATTCGTGTACACATACTTATGTATTTTTGATCGAAACAGAATGCCAGTAGAGTTGACCATCGAGTTTCGGCTCTGAAATGGAAACAATTGATAGAAAAAATAAAAAACTGAATGAATTGCAATGAGTGTGGAAATGTGCCGTTAAGAAAAATAAGCACAATGAAACACAATAGCAGTCAAAAAATTTAAAAAGAACCAGAGACAATGAGATACGCGTGGCGGGATTCCAATTAGTCCTGTCGTATACTCTTAATATTTATATCTCTGCACAACGATTGCTATATAAAGCAATGTGAAGTTTTCTTGAAAAACTGAAAATTTGATGAAATTTCTCCTTAACAACAACGAACGCAAAAAGGAGGGACAAGAGAGAACAACAGTATATAAGTTTAGAACTGAATGATTTGTAGCGATCTAAGCAAGTCGCTTTTCTATTTTGTGATCCTTTATTTCCTTTAGTGGTCCATTTCACATCGTCTTCCTAAACTACATCGATAAATCAACCAGTGACGGCATACGTTATGTCTGTGCGGTTTCAGACCGTCATTCGCAGAAACATTAAAAAGAGAAAAAAATTTCTATAGAAACAAAAGTTGAAATGAAATAAGACGAATCTGGGGTGGAACTCGAAATATTCAATCTGGACTTTTTGTTTTCAATTTTGCAAAAGTTTCATGTCGAAATAAAAAAAGTCGTAATGTTAAAGTTTACACCTCCCCTCAATTTACACGGCACTCTTTAACACCGCTTTAGTTTTACACGGACAATAAAAGTCTTTCTGTATTGTTTCTAGATCAAAATTATTGTTTGTCACTCATCCAGGTTCCTGTAAAACCGTGTTCTTTTCTAGAAATCGTAAGTATAGGCTCAATCTACACGGCAAAATTCGTGTAAATCGTGTATAAATCAATATACAACTGTATTAATGATCTTATTTCCATTTCAAATTATTTGTAAAAAACGAAAAATCGAATGTTTGGTGTTTGTAATTAGCGTGTAGTATTTAGCAACCTGTCTCGCCGCCACACTATTGTTCTATTGTCGATACTACCACTACTATTACTACTATTACTACCACCACTACTATTACCACGGTTGTTGTTGCCGCCGTCGCCGCCGCCGCCATGCTGATTTGCATGCGACGCCATATCAGCCTGTGCGGGGGGGTATACAACTAGCGTTTTCCACTCAGGGAAAGTAATCGATATGTTATAGTCCATGAACCTTGTCGACTATTACTCACATATACAAACACCCACACATGTATACAATTTTAAAATGAATTATTCCCAAAATAACACACATAAAACGATATTGTCGCATGTTCGACTACAATTCAACAAAAATATAAAACCGTAGACATGTCTGTATTGATAATTACGTCTAGTATAGAGAGGGGGTGAAAATTTTTAGGCGATTGTCGATATTAATTGTTGTATAGAGAGTTTTTAAAAGATTTTATTGAATGAAATGGTAGAGAAATGCGAATTTGCCGTCGTTGTTGTATAGCCGCCACCAATGCCGATATATACCGCCAAACCCATAGTAAATATATTTAAATGTATGCAGCATTAATTCAGAGCGCAGCACTCACAGCTGACTGCCTTCTGTTTGTAAACATTGAGTTCTCCTCACCTCACTACCATACAGCCGCACAGTTTTGGTCATGATCATCATCACCATCATCATTATTACTAATATAATCATTAATTCTAATTGGACTAGTTTATCTACATCCATATTATTATTATATTGTTTATTTGTTTATTTATAGAAATAGATAAGGTTTTGTAAAAATTTGGGGTTTTATTAGAAACTTCAGTTTCCACAACTGAACATCATCCCCATCTAAATTAGGTGTTGAGATGAAAGGTATAGGTCCATTAGAGGCAGATTAGAGCGTATATAGGACCGCGTATACAACTTTAATTATAAAGTAAAGAGCTTTCTCTCAGTCTACATGTTGACATGTAATATGTTGTGTATGTGTATACGTGTGTGTTGTAAAGTACGCATCAAAGGCTCCGCATAACGCGTCAAATGACATTATCGCACATTAGTGCTACCGCCCTCACAACCGCCAACAATCCCCCATATTCCACCATATACGTATATACATATACATCGAAAACTTCTATCTCTATTCTTGTTCTATACATGTTTTCATCTCTATTCATCAACATCACCGCCCCCCATCTAGTGCTTATATTCCGCCCATCAATTCGAAATGTTAACAAGATTAGAAAGTGATACACCAATATAATAACAGGAGTAAGTACAACAAATACAAGGAAAGTTGCCAAAAGTTTTTCTACAGAAACAAGTAACAAATAAGATAAATCAAATATATGATAAAGATGGGCAAATAATAAAGTTTTCTATAAATATCAATACAATTTGGTATCTGTGTGTGTGCTGTGTGTATATTCGACTATAATTGACCACTTGTTCCATACATACATATACCGACTATCTAAGAGAACTACCACTATACCGACCCTTCCGTCTTTATGTAAATTTATTACCCCAAATTGAATTATAAATTTGAATAACAATAACGTATGACGCAATGTTAGATTTAGGGTTTTACGGCTTACTTAGTAGCAGTTGTAACCGTATCAACTGAAGAGTGTATGACAACCAAATCTGGCATTGCTTCAAACAACTCTACTGTATACATACATACACAACTTTCACTCAAAACAAAAAAACGAGATCAATAATGATGATAATAATAATAATAATAATAATAACAAAGATAACAGAAATTTTTTTGATGATAACAGGATGAAAGAGTGTAAGGGTCGTAGGGTGATAGAATGGAAATCAAAACTAACAACGCAGCAAGAATGTGAACAAGATACGAAATTAATGAAACGTCACATGATTTCAATATCAAAGAGATTTTAATAGAGATAAAGTTCGAGCATGCGTGAAAATTATAAGAAAATAAGCACCGAAAGAAAGGGAAAATGGGGGTTGGTGAAATATATGTATAGAAGGGTGGGTGTGTTGTAGTGGTGGTGGTTATGGTTCAGAATCATGTTGAAGAACTGAAAAATGACAGGATCTGATTTAGATGCTGTCACCGGCGGATCTGTTGCCCTCATCTATTTTAATAACAACAACAACATATAAATTGTCAAGGCGTCTTCCGGCTTATGCCAAAATTTTATATCAAAAATAATGACGTCTAAATAAAATTTTTTGGCAATCAATTATGCAAATTTAATGAAAAGTTTTATTAGAAATTGTAGGTACATAGTTGATAATAGCAGAAATCGGATGTTTTTTTTTTTTTATTATTTCAATCGTTTGGATATCAGAGGTTTCTGTATAAGATGGCGTATATCAAAAATCGACGCCAACAAGGAGCGCACGTGACGGCGCCAACGCAAGCGCGTCGTCACTATAGCAACAACACCTCCAAAGTAGAGAGAGTATCGATATGGCCGATCACTTAAACCGACTAAAAATTTTCAAAATCAACAACTCAACGTTTTGTACAAAATTTCGAATTTTTCAACAAATAAACATTCAATTGTTTTCATCGATTTATTATTGATAGATAGGTGTATTGATAAGACTTTAGGTGGAAATATGTGAAGATTTATAAATGATGATATGACGGCAACAAGAAATATATAACCTGGTAGTAGTAGTGCCGCCGCCACCGCCACCATCGTTGTGTTTGTTTAGATATAATTCACATGCAGAACTCGTGCCTCGTTGCCATCTTATGCATTTTACATGAGCTGCACTGGACCTAACCTAGCCTAACCTGGCCTTAGAGCCCTCGCCCGACTTATTCACTTTCTGTATACCTTCACATATACAAGAATAGATGTAGTGTTGGCATACCCCTTTATTGTATTATTTTCTGTTGAAAACAATAACAGATAATGAATGTGAACGGTTGTAAAGTCGTGAATACGATCTCCCAACCACTTTAAACAAGAAGCCGCCTAAATCCCCCCATCAACCCCTAAAAGCTCGTCGACTGTTACTGCTAGTATAGATACCTTGATGAGATGCAAATAACTAGATCAAAGTGTTCTATAGATCTGTACATTTTCGAATGCAATCTAAACCATATACAAATACAAAACTTTAGATAAACAAATAGGAAATTATTTTTGTAAATTATTTTGCTGAAAAAAATAAAACAACGTAAAACTAGCGATATGATTCCGGTCGATTTGGCATCGAAAGATTCACATCGATATTTTATGATAGTTTTTTGATTTTTCCTTTTTTCAATGTTCCTGTAAACTTCCCGTCGATCTTTTTATGTGAGTTTTATGTCAACACAAACACACACTCACATATAAAGAGATAGCTATATATGTACTGTCGTCATTGTAGAAGGAAGCAACAGCAGGAGGAGGTAATGGACCATGATATTTTTACGAAAATTGAAACGTAAATAAAGTTTTACGACTTGTACAAGAAGAGAGAACTAGCAGGAAGAAAACGAACAAGCACACATACAGTTCGAAAAAAAAAACAAACAACATGGTCGGCGACATCAGCGTTGGCGGCATCATTTTCAGCCGAAATGAAAATCACTGAAAAGATGATAGATGACTGGTGCATTTTTCCACTTGAATAATTTTAAAATAAATCGAATTCCAAGACGAATATACGGAAAAAAAATCTGTTTTACACTATTGTTGTTCTTTTGAATGTAACAATATGACACTTTCATGATAGAATAAAAAGCGAAACCGTATTGCAGTACGATGTTCGTGTGTTTTCCAACATGTTTAAAGGTTGCCAGGGAATATTGTAAGCACTGCATAAAATCCGGAACACCGGCACAGGCTGATTTGCATAGCTCAGCTGAGGGAAACAATCGATGCCAGAGAATGGCATTTGTTCCTCTTTCAATCTAAAATAACACAAAAGAAATTCTAAAAAAATGGTATTTAAAATGAAATCGACAAAATTACAAAAATTTTAAACGCCCCTTCACCTATTGAAAGTTTAATAATTGTAAGATTTCAAAGGAAATTTTCAAATTTCCAATGTTCCATTTACAACTTTAGTAAAAACGCTTGTGCAATTACAGTGACTTAATCGTCAACAATTCGAATCTTTTTGTTCTTTTATTGAATTGTTAGATTTTCCTTTTGCCGGAAAATTAGTGATTCATGATGGAAAAACTGGCACAAGAGCCATCTATCGTCGAATATATAAAGTTTATAAATGTCGACCATTTTGTTCGTTGCTATATTAAAAAGCCGCTAGGTGCTATCTTCGTCACTAGCGCATGTCTATTGGTCTTGTTCGCCCTCTCATGACCGCCCCCTTTTTTTGTTTTCTTATTATATTTAACTATACCTATATCTATATACCTCCCACCCTCACTATAACTAAACTAATCGTACACCCCCACCTCATATGATTCTCCTCTAAAGATCAACATTGGTGGGGATTCAAGTACACCAACACATACTTGTATGTTTATGTATATTACACATACATATGAATCGTGTATTGTGTGGCGGGGGTGGTAGTGGTGGTAATAGAGGAGACTATATTGTAGGGTGGTTTGTTGGTGGTGGTGGTAGTGGTGTTGTGGCAGTAGTAGTGGTAGTAAAATAGAAGGACTAAAAACGGGGGCTATAAACACATCGTTATGGTAAAACCCCGTTGAAGTTGCTTTATTCCTCATAAAATTGTTAACTCTATCTCGATATTGATTTATGGCATGTATAGTTGCAATTTTATATAACGTTTACCTACTTGTATTAATGCAATAATACAAGGTCGAATTAGAATTGAAATAATTTTCAGTTGGTACGCTAATTTTGGCTTATTTTAGCTCATTTGATAACATTATGAGTAAATATGTATACGTACAACAAATCCGAGCAGTATATATAGACTGACAAAATTAATGTACAGTCGCTACAATTTACTGGGTGGTATTTTGTTTACCATACTTGTTATACAGTTGTTTCGATACTGATTTAAATACACGGATTTAATAAAATTAACTACAATCAACAACAATTAAATAGACAATTAAATTTGAATTAACTAAACCGAAGATGCACAATCATATGTATGTATGTGTAAAAGTCTATATCTATTATCAGATATTTAATTGTTTATTGAGCAACTTAGTAGCAAATTGATGGGGGAAAAAAATGAAAGCTTTTATTTATTGAACTATTTATACATTAATTACTGTCTCATTAATGCTATTTACTTGTAATTATAATAATTTAGTTAATGTTTTTATTATGTTTTGGTATATTATCACCTATAGTTTATTGTCTACTGTCATTCAAAAATAAAAATATGAACGAGTTTTCCAAGTGACCGCAAATTATTAGCAAGGCTATTTACAATTTTTATTTCAAGTTGGGAAAAAGCTTACTTCATCAAAACATTTTTGCACATCTTTTGAAACTAAAGAATGAATAATTATTGGATTTTCTATGGTTAGAGGGTACGCTTAGACGTTCAAAGGTACTTTATCTAATGTCATGCCCTTTTTCCCCATTTTTCTAATTTCTAAGCTCTACGGCATGTTTTTACTAAAAGCTCACGACTTGTTATTGTGTTTTCTTTAATTTAGTCACTTATCAAAATCAAATCGTTGACAAAACAACATAAAATGAGGTCAACACAAACTGATAAAGTTAAAATGTGCAAGCTGAAAAACAAGTAGTTTTCCTTTACAAAATTTTCAGTGTAGTTACAAGAATGGTGCAAATTACACAACAAAAGCTGATAAGAAATTCGCATGAAATAGGTAATAATATTATCAAGCCAGTAATAATATGCGTCTCTTGTTGCTCGTTACCCTTTGGTCTTCACGAGTTTTTACAGTACAAGTCAAAATTTTGGGCAAAACTCCCATACTTTTCCGAGTCTCCCTTTTTCGAAGCTTTTCTCCCAATAATTGTCCTTTGTTTAAGACTAATGCAAGAACTGATACTCTAGTCTGTGATCCGAAGACTGTTTTCTCAACAATTGTAAGCGTGTAAGTTGTAGGTTCATGAAATTTTGCTTTGTTTGTTTCGTATGAATTTTTTGCAGCTTCCATTGACAACTTTAAACTCAGCAAATCTGAGTATCCATTCCAATTAAACAGAACCATCAGTTTTACGCGAAATTGCGTAATTATTTTCAAGTTTTTCTCAATTTTATCAAAATTAATTTGCTATTCAGAATGAGAAACAGTTTTTGTTTGAGATGTAAAGATTCGTATTAAAACTGCAACATTTTTCATTTCTTGAACGATAAGAGAAGCGTTCAGAAATCAGACAACCTGCCAAAATACCTACAGTAATCTCATAATTATAGATTACAGAAAATATTAGTAAAAGCAGGGAAATTAGAGCATTTTTTTTTATAGATTTTATCTATGGACATAATTGGATAACTTTTGAGAATTTTAACCAAAAAAATTTAATTGTCTCCCTTTTGTTATGCTCCAGTTATCATTAAAAAGAAAGTGGATAATGATTGTTTTTCTCAAATATTTTCGTTTTATCCATAGAACATTAATTAATTAAATAGCAAATTTTTAGTTAACTAACAATTAATTAGAAATATAATAAATTAACAATTCAAGGGTTGTTATAAAATAGGTATAAAGGTCCACTGATTGTTACATATAGATATAAAGTAGTGTATAGGTAGCGGTTTACCGATAATATGTAAATCGTCTCAACATTTATAAATATTCATTTTGTACGACAGATGCCGCCGTAGTTTTCGTTCAACCGGAATTATAGTTCCGGTTATATTAAGGATATGTCGTATTGTTTCCGGGCGCCATACGGTGGCCATCAATTGAAACAACTATCTCTTTCTATTACTAAAAGTATTTCTAATAACGATAATAATAGTACAACGAACAAATAAACAACCACCGCGCCGCACCAATTGTTGGTAACTTGTTCCGACAACTTGTAGTACGAAATTTCAGAACGGTCTACAGTTACCAAAATTAAATATGTATCCGTCATTAGATCAACACAATAAATAAACTTTATCGTGTCGAATATCTATGTGGAACCAACAACGATGCCACCAGACACCGTATTTGTTTGTAATTACTTTGATGTTAGTTGGTATTATAGTTTGGTATGTGGAGAAGTATAATTCCATTTTGTTGCTGTTGTTGTTTTATTTTGATGGTTTTGTCAATAATACCGGAAATAATTAGAAGAATATTGCGAAAATTTGTTAAATAAAACAATTGAAATTATTTATAAATGAGTTTAATGTAATTGCAATTGTAATTTTTATAATTTATTGCTTGATTTTGAACAATTCATGTTCATTAATTGTTAATGAGCTTTTTCTCTTTATTATTGTTATTATTACTAGTTTTTTTGTTTCTACTCCTTCAATAAAAGTCGAGCGGTCGGTGTATTCGTTTTAATTTAAAATGAAAAATTATGAATTAATCTGTCTCACATATACCTACATGTGAGTAATGTGGTTTTTTTTTTTAGTGTTTTTATCTTTCTATCTATCTATAGAAATAGGAACAACAACAAAACATATTCAGTTACGGCAATTAAATAATAATACAACTAGAAAGGGGATATATTCCATCAACTTTCCTACTATCTTCTATTAACTTCATTTATTATTATCATCATCATCATTATTATTTCAAGTTTATAATTATAGTGGCATTCCTACACGGTCTATGATTTATAAGAACGCTATTATTGCTTAGCGACTGTATAAAATGGTATTGTTACAAGTGTATACTGGAACAGGGCCGGTCTTGCTTTTAGGTAAACACTAGATAAGCACACTTTGAGTGTGCAAGTCTCTGAATGATCTCTCCTAAAAAAACTTGATCAAATCAGAGAATTGCTTGTACAAGTTCCTATTTATCTGGTAACTCTCCTGCAAATACCTGACGATTTGTTGATACAAAATTATGAAGATGCCTCGATCGACTTCAAGTGCTTACGCCGGTCCTGTCATACTAGATAAGAACGTCCCTATTTCAGTGTGTTAATAAATAAAATCAAAGTGACACAATGAAGATTTCCATCGCTCTATTATAAGTTACATAATGTGGAAAAACCCGTCGTCTCTAGAAATAGTAGCATAACACACTAACAATGAAACAACAACAAAAAAAAACTGAAACAACAAGAGTGGAGATGATTGATGACCGTTCCTGTCATAAATTTGCCTAAAGAATAAATCGTATCGTCTCTTAAAATATAAGGGGGAGGAAGTTTCCTTTGTGTCATCTACATTGTTTCCATGATATTAACTGGAAAATAGTTTCTTCGTTCCTTTTTATTCTTATCTTCTGTTAAGAATATTTGAAACAAATGTGAAAATTATCGCCCACAGTCATTCAATATACAGATAACTTTGTCAGCAGGAAATAATGATCATTTCATATCGTTGGTGATATGGCAGAAGGAAAATATTTGATTTCCGGATTTCTATAATAGAAAAGTCTGAATCAACAAAATTGATTTTTATTATTAACATTATCATTTAATTATTAAACAGTTAATGGTTGTTTTGTCGAAAAATTCAGCTTTATAGCTACCATTAAAGACGCAAATAAAAGCAACATCCGGAATTGTTTAATCTTGTAAAATCGTTGGATAACAATAGGGAAAAACCGGGGGATACTGGGCATATTTTCCGAAAAAGATAAACAAAGTTGTTTGAACAGAATCTGTATCTATCTTACGTAAATATGTGATATTAAAATAGAGATAGCACTTTGTTCAATGAGTTTATTCCAAATATTTGCAAGAAGGGTTGGTAATTTCAATTCCATCCTGCCAAATTGTATTGGAATATTGTGTCGCTTAGATTCCAACAACTGAAAAAATTGTGTGAAAATAGTTTTTATTTCCCCTTATAATGAAATGTTAAATTATGTTAATGAAATGTATCGGAGATGAATCTCCGGCTGGTTTTTACTCGTGTTTCCTTCCGGTCTATAATTACAGCCGTGTTAAATTATCTTATTATCTGTCGGTAACAGTAAGCGTTACATCGAATGATTTTCCAAAAGATATTTTTATTAAATTTGAAATGAACGATACACAATTCCACCCCCCTACGTCCATCTATTTGAACACAATAGAGAGTGTTTTCAGTTTTAATAAAACCCCCAGTTTCCTTTTATAGAATTATTTAATAAAAAATCCATCGTCAGTTTATCTTTAAATATAACGAAGAAAAAAATATGGGGTGGCAACGGTGGTGGCAATATAACCGTTTAACTTTTCTATTGTATCATAACATATAAACGAAGTTTTCTGTCAAAATTTACAGTCGAAGAAATCCGAGGACCACCGTTATGAACCTAAGCTAACGTATAATAAACACATAAAATTCACCAGAAATAAGGATATATTGAGTCGTAAGAAGCCAGAAAAAAAAAATGATACACCAACGATGAAAGATGGCAAAACTTGTGTTGTGGGAGCGCTACTACAAAAACATCATCATTCGTTTTTATCAATGTTGGCCAACAAAAACGTTGTCTGTCCACTACCAAAGAGGGGTTGGTTCATCTAATTGAAATATTTCTGGATAAAATACGACATCATAAATGCGATATTGCTGTACCGTTAAATTGAATTGATATAGTCGGAATGGTAAGCTTCTGTGTCCATTCGTTTTTATGAAAATATCATCCATTTTTTTGGATAGAAAATGCAATTTCAATTTGCATGTTGTTTATTGGAAGTTTTACAACTTTTCTTCAGGAAAAAAAAAATTATAATCTGTGATTATTTAGAAAGCACTCTAGCTGACGTAAAGCATTAAAAGAAAAGTTATCTCAAATCTGCATAATCCTAAGCTTCGCTCTCTTCTCTTCTATATAGATATTTTTCTCCAAACTCTATTAAAGCGGACATATGCGGATATTTACAAGTAAAATTCAAAGAGTCACTCAACGTTCCTCGAATTATATACGAAATGATATTCTTGATTTTTATTTTCTCTAAAAAGAAATTCTTGTAATTTTCAGATGAGTTCTATATACTTGAAAGAAGAATCAACCGTTCGTTTTCCCCAATTTATTTCAACAAAGGATCGCCTCTCCCATCTATAACAAGGTATAGTTGTGGGCCGATATCAAAGCAAGAAAGATGGTCTGATGTGTAATGCCTCATTGTCGAAGTCATCAGTATCCATAAGTGATGAGATCGATCGGATAGAAGTGGAATGGATGATGAGAAGAAAACAACAATTGCGGTCAATAATTCAAATTGTTATCAAAATACAAATAAATAGAGAATTCAATAAAGTTTAATTTGTTGTTTTCAATCAAAAAATGCTTTTATAATTTGCAAAATTGTTCAACTGAAAGTCCGAGAATATTGCTGACCATACCGCTCATGAATTATGTAAAAGTTCCTCTCGTGTCGCCGGCAAAAATGATACGTCTTTTCGACATTAATCGTCAGCAATGTGGTGGACGAGGTTACTTCATATCGAGGGTAGTAGTGGCCCACCCACTGTGTGTATCTATATCCTTCTTCTTTTATCGTCCAACCATCCACACGAAAACTTATGATAAGTATAGTAGATATTTTATATTATACAGCTAGGCTTCAGTTATTCTGATGTGCTGAATTTCATACATGTGAATGTCGAGCTTATCCTAGGGGTTAGCTGTTCAAAACAGCTTTTCCGTATTTTTACAGCGTCTTTACCGTTTTTTCTTTTTTTTTTGAGTGTCGTCAAGAGGACGATTCCTTCCACATGATCGATTCTCATATATCAAACCATATAGTAACATAAAAAAGAAAATTAATCGATCTTTTAGCAAAATTTCTGTTGTAACGTAAATCATCTGTGAATAAATTGCTGTTTTTTTTTTTTGGTCTACTTGGGAAAACTTTCAGTTTTTTTCTCGACACTCTTAATCTGGCTGATTAATTTATAAAAGAAAAAGTGTTGTGGCTATTTAAAATCTCATCAGAAGGCGGCGCCTCCACCACCACCACCACCACCTGCGTCGTCTTTACCAGGTCGGGTTATAAAAGACGTAATTTTGTTCGCGTGCCCCATTCCCCCAAAAAGACGTATATTTCTTCATTAGTCTGGTTTAATTTTTCCTCGCTGCATACATAATCAATAAGCTCTCTTTTTCTTTTGCCATAATTTTAATATTTAATTTATTTCTAATTTCCATGTTGAATTATGCATTCCTACCAGCGGGATATTCCTTCGTTGCATATTCAGCAAACTGTGTGTTCTTTCCTTCTTTCTTTAACAATACAGGTCAGGGCTGGTAGACATTTTTTTTGATTGATATTAGTTTTTCTACCCATTGATATATTTGTAAATTGTTGGTTCAGTATAGGGGATTTCTGTATATGGTTCCGGTGTGAGCATTGAAGTCTCCACTACTTCATATTGACAAAAATTGTTCAAAATGTTGGAAAATCTTTCTTCACCTGTCGCTATCATAGCTGTCGGTATTGTTGTTATAGTATGGAATAATGCAGAGCGTCGCGACGCCTGAATATAACCGGTACTTTAAATTGTATGAAACATACATGAGTTCTGCCCTCTTTCTGAATATATACCAGGCCTTAGTTTACAAATGAATACAGCTATTGAACTTACTTATAATATCAATGTGTTTCTCTATCTTTATCTAACATAATGTATAAAATATTACATCTATCTCTATCAACTTCAACAACCAAATTGAAACCTCTTTCCAGCGGCCATACAGAATGGCCATATTAACTTGATAATTAGGTGTGTTATCCGACTTGCAGATGAGCGACTGAGTCTGCTGGATGGAATAAAAAGTGTTTTGCCCCCTCTTTGTGCCAGTCGACATCCGTACTATAAAATTGAGAAGGGTGTCAGTGATGGCACATTCGGGCGTCGGTCGCGTCGTGCCAACGTCGACGTCGTTCCCCAGGACCTGGGGCACCATCTCCATAGCGTAACACACCTATCAATCAATCTCAACAATAACACACACCCTTTATACAACTTCTATTTCTATAAGTAATTGTTAATTTAAATTAATATTTGATATATAAGTGATAAGATTGAAGAGACACGTGCAATTGTGAGGTTATGTGTTACGGTGCTACAATAACCGGAAGCCATATTGAAATTTTCAAAAAAAAATATATGTGTTGTCAATTTCGAACCGGTACCAAGACTTTTTTCAAAAACTTTTTAACAAACAAATGATAATAAAAATGTGGGAGTATGGGACATTTAAGGTGGGGTTTTTTGATAAGTGGTGGGCGCCATCATCAAGGTGTGCCCCGACCTTGCGCGACTCACGTAGATTTCAATACAAAGATTTATGAACAAACGTGCACTTGTCTTGATTATTTCTTTTCTTGATCTTTATTATTATATTATTGTTGTTGTCGTTGGTCGTCTACTGTTGTCGCCGCAATTTCATGCATTTAGCATAACAATAACGGGTGGGATTTTTCGAAGAACATACCTACCACCACAACAATAATAATAACAACAGTCAGTTTCTAATTAAAATCATTTTTATTTTATGAAAAAAATTGTGATTTTTTTTTTTTATCAAATAATCTCATAGTAACAAACGTTCTTGTAATTCAGGACAATACATGACTTAAGTCCTTGAAGGCACGTAGTTTGTGCGTGCTTGAAGGACCTGTCTCGAATATTATAGGAGTTCTATGATCATTCTTGACATCTAAAAACCAAATCTACCGTCGGAAGACATCTATTTTATAAATAAAAGATCAGATAAATTTAAAGATCTACTATATACTATCCTACAATTGCACAAATATAAAACAATAATAAGGCAACAATAGCGCCATCTATTAATTATTGTTGTTTATAAATGAAATAAACTAATGGTAGAGTGACAGAGTTCGCGTGGCAAAAGTCACACTTATAATTCGCTACGGTCGATTTGTCGCCCCTTTTTAAGAAACAACATCGTCAAAATGTACGTTTAATTGGTACGCATAGATTATATAATACGATAACATTTTTTCCTAATGACAAGTGTGTATAATAACCATGAACAAAGAATTGTTCGTTATGCAAATTATGTTCGTTATACTTGGTATGATTAAATCGAAATGTGCGTGTCGCCAGCACTTATTAATCAAAAAAAAAAAAAAAAAGTATAGCAAAGAAGAAACAAAAAGCAAAAGGGAAAACTACAATAACAACAATGAGATTGTTGCATTTTCTTTCGGATTTTATCCTACAACTATCCAATTCTTTCCACATTACTGAATGTAGTGGTATTTCCATGAGTTCCCCAAGAGAAAATCAAGGGGAGATCACATTAGAGATTGTTCTTTATTACGGCTGTTTTGCATTTTTTTTTATGTTGGACGTTTCTTCCACCATGTTTCTCTATTTTGTATATTTCACGGTCTTAAACGATATAATGACAATATTACAATGTTGATTACTAATTCTTTCGTGTTGTTGTTGTTGATAATCAAATCACCACCACCACCAATGCTACTACAATCATATGTTATTGTCTTTATAGTAAATTGCTAATATTACATAGATTTACATAATGTGGTGGACCAGGAATTGTTGTTAAACAATTTACAAAATTAAAATACAATGAAGATCGTTTTTTTGTGTACGTTTATAGTGGTTTGCCAATTATTTTACAGTATGTTTTATGAATTCCACTACACTATATGTATACATATAGATACCTACATTATATAAATGTATACTTATATATATTTGTGTGGTTGTTTTTTGCCTACGCTTTTGCAAACAATAAGAACGAGGTGTAGAGAAATATGTGCTATGAATATGCTAATTAAATTGTACCATGTCGAATACATTATTTAACATTTATACTTAAATCTTTTTCTAAAAGAAGAAAGCCAATTGTGTTCTAAATGGGAAAAAAGAAACAAATACCAACAACAGTGGAATTTGGGAATTTAATGTAAAAAAACAGCTAAATTCAAGACTACTAAATTGAAACAATTCCAAAAGAATCATCGCTAGTGGATATATCAAAATCTATACAGAATTATAGTCTGTTAAGTGACTTAAGAATGGAACGAGTTTAAGGGAATTGCCACCATAAATAAATATTTAAACAAGTCCAATACTCAAAACTATACCTGTTTTTGGGTTATCAAAGAAACATCTAGCTATCAAGTCCTTACTGGTGTACCTGTTGTGAATTAATTTGTATTATTTTACTGGATCTATTAAGTCATTTTACAAATTATAGAAAAAGTTGCAAAATCTACAGCTCTCACAGTTCTCTTTTCTAATGAATCTTTTAGGTGGATACAAATATTAAGGCAATTTAATAGAAATGGAGTATATTTATAGTCCATTAATTCAGATTCGGTCAACTTCTTCCAATTAAATAATTTTATTGAGTTCTGTAAGTGTTTAGCCATCAAGAGTTAGTAACAATCATATCCTCTATTGGGAATTTGTTCATGAACGTGTAATTTATACTGTTCTGTTTAGAAATCGTCTTCTTCTTTTTGACAACAACCTCTCCGTCGCAATTTGTTGTTTTGGATATTCTCGCTCGAGTTAGTTCTGCCGACGACAATTTCGTAAGCTGCACAACCAGAGAATCCTTCGTCTACCAATACTATGTTTTCGGTTTTCTTACAATTTTCCGATGGATAATCGATTGTAATATGAAGTATTTTCGTTTCTTTATAATGAAGATGAGTCGTTGCTGTTTTTCTTCACATTCTTCAGAGTATTTTGGTGATTGTAACTCTATCAGTCCATAGGATACGTAACATACCGCGGTAGACCCACATTTGGAATGGTTCTATTCGCTTTATTGTTTCTTGGCTGAATATTCATCTCTTCATTCCGTACAATAGAAGTGAAAATAGTGATTTTGAATTTGAGGCTTAGATCAGGGAAAATCGGAAATCAAAACTTAAAAATCGTGCTTGTACAAAAGTAGACTGTGTATTTAATTGTAAGCAACATAAATGCTGACAGTAATATATTGATTATCAAAGTCTGCTTCAACAAGACAATAATGGACAAATATGTTTGTAATTTTACAGTTCTAATTGGCTGCAAAGTCATATTTTGCATCCACAGTCTGCACAAGATAGATAATTAGAAGAAATCTGCGACCTTTTTATATACGGTTCTATTTTTACGCGCGGTCGACAATTACTCACGGTACCTTTAAACATGCTTTCAATTTTACACAATCCCAATTCGTACTGCCGAACAGCTCTTCTGCTATTATTATTAGATAAGAGAGCTGAAATCCTACATAATTGTACTACACGCATTAAACTCGACTTACACGACGGAGACGAAGTGGAATATATTTTCAGAATAAAGCGTGCACTTTCAATCTAACAGTTATACCCCAAAATCTATTTTAAGTAATCGTATTTTTCAGTAAAGTCATTAGAGATGTAAAGCAACAAAATTAGCCCTTTTATTCTGAATATTTACCTTTTCTATTACTTATTTCTTGGTGTTGTGCGACTACTTATTGCGACACTTAAATATAGATTCTCATCAAATAGATTCTTTCGGAATTGTCTCAATTTACGTTGTTTTCAGTCAAAGAATCATAAATTTCACAGTAGTGTATTAATACAGATTTCTCGTTAAAGTGTCTTGTAAATCGTGATAGTTGGACTTCATAGTTTCATATTTCAAAACTCCTGAAATACAAATATGTCCACCAATCATGTGAATTGTAACAAAATCTCCAAGAATTTGTGTTTTCTATTTTTCAGATCAACTCTTCTACCTACCAATACTAAAAAGTTGGAATTATTCATTGAAATTCAGTGTGAATTGTCGAAATTTACGTGCGAACTCATTAAAATCCCAATCTCTATCTAACTGAATATCGTTATTAATAAACTACTGTTTCGAGCCTTTCATGGTCGGCCAATTCACTGTAATTTGAAGATTCTCCCAAAGAGGCCTGAAAATTTTTGAAACTAAAATTGTTAACAATTTCAACTCACTTATAATTAGCGATGAGGGGGAGAGGGAGACAAGAGACAACTATTTTCTCGTAATTAATTTGTTCTGTGATTTATTGATTTGTGACTATTTGAAGAAAAAATCTAATTTGTTTTCTTAATTAGTGAAATTATTGTAAGAAGTTTGAAAGAATTTTCTGTAAAGTCATCAAAATTGCTAGTGATTACAATTTGTAATTCAAACAACTATTTAATTAAAGACTTTGATTTGAACATTAAAATTCTACAAATACCTCTTAGATTATTAATTAAGTTTACTAATGAGGGTTAACAAATACAAGAATCCTAGATTCTATTTTGATTTTGTCGTTTTATTTAATTTTTTTTTCGTCTCTTGCTTGTGTGTTATATTCAAACGCAGTTGTTGCGGTTTTAAGGTTGTCACCTTCAATTCGTGATAACATCAACATATACAGATCAGTCAAGCAGAAAATGACGGTGTCAGAACGTGGAACCCTCTATTTCTCTTTCTATACACACAATAATACAACATCCCACTATGGACTATTCATACGCAAATGACAAGATTAGAGGGTGCTCTCGACCCTTGTACACCACTTCTTCTTCATCATCTATTCTACATACGATTGTTCGTATATAGAATTAGCGAAATTTCTCTTTTTCTTTTCGAATATACAATCTTTTTTTTTAGGTTTTGGAAATTTATTTTAAATTGCACGTATGTTTTTTCCAGTCATGTATAGAATTCGTCTTGAATGTTGATATAATACCGTGGGAGACTGATATCAAACATATACAAAACCAACACAACAGTATAGGTACAACAACTTTTTGTTTATAACAAGTTGTTCTGTATTAGATCCTATTTTAACACTAATGTTTATAACAAAAATCGAATATTTTCACCCTAATACCCACCCCCAATTTGCGTTACAATACAAATCCATAAATTATGTCAAATTAGTACGGCTTTTAAACGAAATTAAAACTAATAACAGTCGTTCAACGTTATTAACGACCGTTATTTTAACGTCATCGTTATAATAGTGGTGGTGGTGGTGGTTGGATTTTAGCAACAATAATAATAAGGGACAAGTTTGTGTCATCTGGCTAACTATTAAATATTTTCCGTATACTATGTGGCAGATTTGGTGGCAGTTGTGTGGGTGTGGTATGCCAGAATAAGTATGATGTATTAGTTGAAATCTAAGGGGGTCATTTATGGGTTGAAGGGTAGGTTAAATACTATGCGAAAAGGGAAATATCGTAATTGTATTTTACGACAACATTCAACAATCTGCCATCGATATGAAAGCCGACGGCGGATTTTAACTACAATCAATTCAACAAAAATAAGTTATAGTCGATCTATACGAATTTTACCGACCTATCTCTGAAATGATAGAAATATCATTTGGTATTTTTAACGGAGATATTAAATAGATGATTCAGATATTGTTGGATGTGGTATCAACAAATTATTGCGCTTCATAAACATTTTGGTGTTATTTATACTGTTGAGTCGGTTAATTAAAAATGGACCGACTATAATTTGATTGTAATTGTTGTAAAAATTACAATCACAAATCTATTTTTTTGCCAACATCTAAAATTAACAAGTATTGTGTAGTCGTGTTATCTGAACCGGTAAGTCACGCTGTTGTTAAAACAACAACAACAACAATAATGTAATGGCGAAAAAAGGGCCAATAGTAACGATCCTTCTTGCATATTTGTTTTATTTTATATGATGTTGTTGTCGTTGCTATTGGAGGAACAGGACAAATAGTAAACACACCCACTGTTTATTTTATTTCGTTGTTTTGTCTTCAATATAGAACAAGAGGATATTTTTCCAAATCGCCAACCTAAACACTGGATTTTTACGCAATTTAAAATAATTATAACAATAATAGCGATGTTATTGATTAAAATTAGCGCATAGTTGGGTGATTTCAATGCTGTCTTTATATTTGACTTATACAAGCCAAATTAAAGTTATTTTTCTTTTATCTGAAGATCGTTGTAGGCAACTTTAAATACTTTATCTATTTTTTATGAAGAAAGTTTTAAAACAAAAACCAAATCGGTACTTTACAGTATTTTATTATCGTTTGTTTGTTGTGTTATCACGTCATAGTAACACAGTATTTAATTTTTATCGTAAAATATTTGAATAATTTATTCAAAGTAGGTATGTACAAGAGTGGCGTTGTAAAACAATAAAAATGAAATATGTAAACAATGTTGTTCGTTATATGCGTAATATTTTAAAATAATTCTAATAAAGCAGTTATCATCGCATGTTTTTCGATTGTATACTCGTTTAGAAAATTTGTAGAATTTTTCCAACAATTTTGGTCCTATAATCTTAAACGCAGGTAACGTGTCGTAATAGGTGTTAAAATTTTAAAGAGACTCGTTTTAGTCGTACGTAAATAAGAACTAATTCCTTCTTACGATTAGATCGAGCAAAAAATGTAATTAGAGGCAGAAGGCTTGAACTATAACTTCTTGTTCTTCTGTAATTTAAAAATCGTGCAAACAAATACAGCAATCATGTTTACGGTCTCAAATCAAAGAATTACAGTTGTACTTTATCGGAAAACTACCACAATTGAAGTAATTTTTGCTGAAATGATTGTCTGAACTTCAGCTGTAATTAGGCTGAAATTTTGATTGAAAGTCTGGTAGTAGATGCACTAGACTTGATTTCATCGATTTAACTTTGAAATAGTGCAATCCGGCCTTATATCGGACTTTTAAATGAATTTTATTAGTTTATCGACAAATCAATACATGTGAAAATCTATTAGGAACATTTCATTGTTCTTAATGTAATAAAAAATTTCAGATATCTACATTTTTTGAACTTTTTTTTGTAACAGAAACCAACTTATACCTAATGCAACACATCAGAAACAGTCGAATTTCATCGCAATTTCACTCATAGCCTTTAGTCATTTTAGTGCTACAATCAAAATTTTGTAAAACTATACTTGCCTCCACTGTAAACGCCTGAATTATTTCAGCTGTTGTCAATAACTAAATTTTAGAAAATTCGGCTGTTTCAACTTCAGCAATTGCCAAATCCTGATTTACTGGAAATTGTAAACATAATATAGCCTGAAATTCAAACGACTTCGCTGCTGAAAATCCATGAAAACAAATAACAACAATTTAAAGCATTATTGTACGTAATTTAAAACCCAAGATGTATTTTTGGTTGCCTCATTTGTAATTTATAATTTTAACATTATTGAAATATACACCAATAGCTTATGTGGCCCATACAGACAGGAATTAGTACTTAGCCCTTTGGAAATTCTATTTAAATGCACCCCTGATTTATTCTCTTCACCACTGAGAAAAAAAGAGCACTTGCTAATGCGTCAGTAATTTGAAAGAGTTGCAATTTTGTACAGTCTTTAACTTCAGTTGACAGAACTTTTCGTCTGTTGATTAAGAAAATTAACTGCTAATAATCATTTTATTGTGCCACGACCCGAAAAGCCCTCCGGCATTTGTCTTGAATCAAACTCAACAAGCATCAACCACTATTGAATTACATTACTAAATTGCCTATCTATATACTTCATCCGTTCTATACATAAACATCCCCTTTCAGATTCGTTATCCTATCCTATTCTATCCTATATCTTAACAAAAACTGTATACACACTTTCATCACAACCATCTCTTAATGAATTACAGCCGTTTAGTTATATAGGTCGTACTCATGGGTGCAATTCTAATTTAACCCCACATTTATATTAAAAGAATTGTTATTATTGGATGGAGTGAAACGACGACAGATTGGCAAAGTGAGTGTGACAAATCTGACGGAACAACAACAAGAGAACAAGTCAAGTCGCCAATATGGTGGTGAAATTAAACTACAACCTAAACATATGGTCTAACTGTAGGGGTTACACAAACAATAGATGGAAAATTATTAATTTTATTGCTCGATTCTTGTAAATTATCCCATTAAAATTTAATTTTAATTAACTCGAGTTGAAATATTTGTAATAATGGTGGTGTACAATGTATAGATATAACCACCCCTTTTTTTTACTTATAGAGGGTGAGATAGAGTTGAAAATGTAATAAAAACTGTTAAGGATATTCTTTAAAGCTTTTCTCTTCTTTAAACTTCAAAGTCCCAATATTAATGTTTTACGAGGTGTCGACTTTAATGAAACCCATTCAGAATGAGCTTTTGGAAGAGGCTTAAGAATAAACGAGGCCAGCAACCGTAGACTATTGCAATTAAAAGCATCTCCAACTTAATTAAGATGCTATTATTAAAAAAGATGAAGCAATACTACCACCACCGACTGAATAACGGCACTATACTGGAAAAACCTACAATCACCCTATAGTAATAATAATAATAATAATAATAACAAAGAGAAAGATAAGAGTTCACAGAGTTTTTGGACGGATATTACATTTTATAATGAATACAACAGATGGTATCCCAACTGGATGAATAGTAGTTGTCAGGAGTGGTAGGATAAGGGTAAAAGGTGGATAATAATGTTCCTTTTTTTCTCTAAAAAAGTTTTCTGAAATGTTTACATGAAACGTTGAATCAATCAAAAATCAACCCCCATATGATATCTGTCTATTTAGTAGCGGTGTGAAAACGTCCATACGATACATTTAAACAATAAAAATAAGGGAAGGGAATCGTTTAAATGTGGTGGTCACTGGTGTATTGTTATAGAATAAAAAAAAAATAAAAATAGAAAGGATACAATAACCAACCCTATATTAGTCTATTGAACTAATACTGTACGTTCTTTTTTTCTTCTGTTGTTGTCTGTCTATCTAACATTACCAAGAGGGTGGTTGTATACAGAGCCACGTATACGGGGTGCTAAAGCGACTTTTATTATCCGTAGGGGATGTACGTGTGTTTTTTCAAAGGACACGTGACCGTGTTTTCGGTGTTTGCAAATAAAATCCATTCAATCGAGAACAAACAGCATTTGAAAATCATGCCGATTTTAATATGTTTTAAATTGTCTTTTTTTACAACCCCTGCCTTAAACAGACAATTATAATTTTAGTTTGTGAGAAAATTGAGGCAAATCTTCATTCAAAATAGAATTTATTTACAATCGGAAAGGAAAATTAGAACCTGATGAGCAAATTCTGGATTTCTTGCATCAACAAAACAATCAGGACTAAACATGTTCGGACAAAGACTCACGATCAATCTTTGAAACTTTTGATTACAATCGGTGTACAGTAGTTACCTCCTTTACTGTCTTAAGAAGGCATTTCAAATGAAAGTTGGTCCAGTGAAACAAATGCTTTCAAATTAAAAGAAATAGAACGAGTTCTTTAAAGCAATTTGACCGAGCTTTTTACAGGACAAGCAGTGTACACCTACGACCAATACATTTGTCACTATAATTTCAGTTATCTGTTGTACATATTACAACTTTTGTCAAAATTTCGACTAAATTTGGTTGTAGGAAGTCATGAGAATCGCTGATAGTAAAATTGTGCAACCGTAGTTTCGCTGTGTTTGTCTTGAACCATGATTAACTTATATACATTTGGCTTAGGATGTAAAGAATGACATGCATGTAGAGCAAGTAGTAACAAGGGATGAGATTGTAGGTTGATAGCATGCAAATAGGCTTTTGAATGGAACACTTCTTGCAACGTTCACACGGAGATTTCAGTAAGCCGAACACCTGATAAGACGACCATACAGACACTGATGAAACCCATCATGTTTTCTAACATAATAATTATAATAAACAAGAAAGAATTGTTTATTAATAAAAGTTGTTTATTGTTTATTCTCTTTTATCAGGCGCAAGTTTAAAGTTAGTTTTGTAAAAGATGAACTATGTCATCAATCTTATTATAGTCCATGTCGAAGTACAGTGCATTATACACACAAGACCACACTCCGTATACTAAATTTCATATCGTTAAATACGATATAAACTGTGAAGATGATGTATTGCCCAGCCACCAAAGTATTTTGCAAGGGTTGCGATAAATAATAAAAGCATCACCCTCTTGGTGCGTCGGTCATTCGTCATACTCAAAATGCAATCAAGTCAGAACCGTCATCGATAAACTCTTTGTTTATCAGACATACAAAACTAGAATTGAGGGTTGAATTCTAGTAATTTTTGTAAATTTCATGATTGAATTAAAACTGTAACAATATTCGAATAGTATATTTTTCCACCTCAATCCCCTGACAATTGTTAAAATTCTCAACCCCTCTAGCCTCTCCTACTGTCTTCAACTAACATCGACACAATAACTGATTTAATCCCCTAAATGCAAGGCATCGTCCTGGATTTATCCGCCCAAGTCTCCTGTCTCTTTGGTCCATAAATATCTCCACCGTTACCATTTCTACTCGTCTATTCGTTGTAAACATCCTCTCTCTTTAGTAAATGGGATTGTTTTATCTTACATTTCATTGGGCATTAAATAGTCCTGTATTTTCAACATCGAGAGACACTAGCAACTTTTATTAGCTTACCAAGCCCTAGTTTCAAAGCAACAACAGCAGCAATAAGCAATATTGTCAAAGCTCCTGCTGGCTTTCGTTTCCTCCTCCACTGTCTGTCCGGGAACTAAGCCTAGCAATTAACAGGGACATACAGCAACATACAAATTTAAGTCTTTAAGAAAACAAAATATTAAGCAGATAGACTACATTAAAGATTCAATAAAGAAAGTGGAGGTTTGTTTCAACGACGAACATGTTGATATTGATGTGTGCAATCAAGGAATAGATCAAAGCGAAGAGGTGTGTTAAGTAAACTCTATTTTCCACTAGGGAGTTGTTGTCATCTCTTTGACGATGACGACGACGACGTCATCAAATCAAAAATAAATAACGTTTTTTTTAGTATGATAGAACGAAAAAAAACTGTGAAATTTAATCAACAAGTCTTTGAAATGCAAAACCCTTTTGGTTTTTTGGCGGTTAGAAATTAAAGCTCTTTTGGGATTCCTGGAAGAGAATTAATCCTGGCAATCCACAGCAGACGCTGATTGAGTCTCATTTTAATATTTTCAACCCTCTCACTATCTCTCTACTATTCTCTTTCTCTCCCTTTTTATCTTCTCTCAAAAACTTTTCTATTATAACACAAATATTAACATTATGAAGGATCAGACTAAAAATTTTAGGAGTTTTAGGCGGTTTTCTGTTATGTAACAGCACAATGCATTCCTGCCCCTTTCATGCTAATCAAGGGACGCTAGAAGTTCGTGAATTATTTACAGATAGATCTACAATCGGATTTTATGTATTCGGTTAATGGTATTAAGGATTTTTTTGTTCTTTAAAGGTGTCGCCTGTCTTAACGTTAAAACATCGAGTTCTATATATGATGAATCAGTCAGGAAGATTTATGTCGCCCCTCCAGAACACTCACTCAATTTACATTAAATTTGCATAGACATAGACGAAAACTGACAAAAACCCTTATTTATAAATAATAAAAATAAAGAAGAATCGTATCATATTCATTGTCTACATAAATCAGCAATTAGTTACAGTTCAGTTACATTGAGAAAAATTTCTGTATATCATAAATCACATACAAGGGGATTCTGTATAGTGGTACATAGCCCACAATGTCCACATCCAGAGATCGTCTATCTTCTGTTGTGACCGGAAACCGTACAATAGCCACCGGAAATTTCAGATACGCCATGTCGGCCACTATAATTCTAGAAAGGTTAATTTTTGCCATGTTTTCTCTAATTATTTTTTTTGTATCTTAATCTAGACAATAATAATAACAACAACAACAATGATAAGAGGATCGACAACAGTGGAGCTTTGTCATTATTTAAATTCGATTGCTTTGACGTAGTGGTACTTTATTTGATTTCAAGTAGTAGAAGGTGACAAAGCACCACGGCGAACATTCAAACGATTTGCATATCAATCCGTGTAGGGAACAATTTACAAGCGAAATAGGAGTTATGAGTGCTTAAAATTGATCTGAGAATAGAATGGTAGAATGAAGAGTATTTTAATAGTAATGGTAGGTGTATATAGGCGTCGCGACGCCATTAGTGGACGTCATTGAGTCTTCTCTGTAGTACGGACAATGATGAAATGTTAGAAAAACAGCCGGTGTACTCTCGTTCTCATGCATATTCAACGATTAAATATTTGCAAGCGCTTCTTATAACGATCATCCCGTTATTCCCTCCCGATCTCTTGAATACAATTCAATATAGAAAATAAGGGGTTGGTAATGTAAATAAAAAAATGTTGAAAATCGTAATCAGGTAAATGGTGGATTTAAAAAAAAAAATAGCGTGCCAAAATCAATTTTTTTTTTGTCTAAATGCTAATTAGTCCAAATAGATGGCGCGCATGTATATCCACCAATGACCTCTTAGGTAAATGTAATACAAGTGAGGGTTTTGAAAATTCCGTCGGCACGAAATATCCGTTTTAACAATCAACCAAGAAGTGGTCATTATTCATTTAAAATTGCAGCAGTCCGCACTTTTCCAAGCCATACAAACAACCACCTACAATCTATATAGTCAGATACATATAGGTATAAGCCACGGAAGGAAATGTAAAGTGGCCACTATACCGGAAGTTAGTTGAAAGAATGCCGGACGGTTATCGCACATAATTCCGGTTGACCGTTCCGGTAAATCGGAAATTATGTACGTTATATATACAATACGATAGTGTCTTGCTCGATTTTATAAAGTATACACAATGTTTAAATAAAGCCGAAACAGGAAATTGTCGATATTTTCAAGTTAACTTTTAATTATTTAAAAAAAAAAAACTAGTAGAATTTCTAATAAGAAACTTTCAAAATTACACGTTCCAGTGAAAGGTAGTTTCTAAATTTAATTACAGTGAAAGAATGCTAATTTGCAAAGAGTTCAATATTTTCGTAAATTTGCCCATAAATCTATCCAAGTCTAACGGAAGAATAGCAAAAAAAAACCTAATTTACATAATACAATTAAAAGTCTCTTCCCAATCAAGGCAAGTTGATTTTGTGTTTTTGCAATCAACGAAAGTCTCCTCTTCGTCGTCGTCGTCTTCTTTTCAACATTCACCACAAACTCATTTTGTGGTTTTGTATAATATTTCTACTGTCTATATACCAACCACCAACCCTCATACAATCAAAACAAACTTGATGAACTTGAATCCATTACGTCCCTTTAACGTTACTTTATTTAATTCTTTAATCAAACCGAATATTTTGCATCGTAGACCGTAAATTCTTTTGTCGAATTCAATTTTTTTTTTTTCGGTTCTGCTTATTTATAACTTGGTGAAGGTTTTTTCTTGTCACGGTTAATTCAATTAGAAGTTTGACGTAATTACTGTTTCTCCTTTAATGGATTGTATTGCGTTGATTTTGAGGGGTGAGTTTTTTGCACAGAAAAATCGATTCTATTTGACCATCATCATTCGAATCTAATTTGCATAGCCGCAAGTACTTCATTTACTCAAAGTACCATCAATGTATTGTCATACACCTATACATAAACACGTATATAAAGAATATTTATTGTATGATCGTGTGTGTGTATATATGAGAGCCGCCCGCGAGTTATCCGCATTAGTTGCGTTGTATGAAAACACGACACAATCGAAACCAAATTGGTAGAAAATTGATAATCACTCTCTCTATGTGATATGTATATATTGTTGTTAACTGTAAGGGACAGATATATAAATTTTATAATAATACAGACAAAGATCGTCTTATCTAGGGTGTTATTAAAATGTAAATGGGAACAAGTTCCTATGACAGGAATAAAACTCGATTGTGTGGTAGTGTTTATAACAGTGGAATGAGGGAATTGTGTGTATGACGTGGGGGTGTATGTGTATGTGTCTGTGCACATATACTAGGTTAAAAGGGGTTGAATTTGAACCATGACTAATAAACACTCACGGGATATGTCTGGCAAGTTGCTGTGTTTGTATAGTTTGTTAATTAACACAATTCCAACGAATATTATCAAGCAATCAAAGCCAAGATTACCCACAATTTTCATTTTCGGTAATTCCAGCAATTTGTCGTTGTTATGGTCACAATTTCAAAAAAACTCAACTTGTAAAAGTTAAGAGTCGCAGAGTTTGGACATTTCAAAAATTCCAATCACGCCTACTATTGAATCAAAAATATGAGTTTCTTCATAAAATACTAGCAGGCTCATCACGACTTCGCCCGTGAAATTTAGAAATTCAAATACATTTAAGATGGGT